>JAUMHH010187195.1:0-14443 GCA_032359455.1 Chlamys rubida | reverse complement strand
AACTATATAGCCAGTAGTTACATGTATAACTATATAGCCAGTAGTTACATGTATAACTATATAGCCAGTAGTTACATATATAACTATATAGCCAGTAGTTACATGTATAACTATATAGCCAGTAGTTACATGTATAACTATATAACCAGTAGTATACTATACTATAACCCTATAGCCAGTAGTTACATGTATAACTATATAACCAGGAGTTACATATATAACTATATATCCAGTAGTTACATGTATAACTATATAGCCAGTAGTTACATATATAACTCTATAGTCAGTAGTTACATGTATAACCATGTAGTCAGTAGTTACATATATAACTATATAGCCAGTAGTTACATGTATAACCATGTAGTCAGTAGTTATAAGTCTTAATCTTAAGGGTATATATTGTACTTTATAAACATGACATTTGTCAACGCCATTTACCTATATGTTTATGGAAACGACTTGGCAGTTCTTAGAGTATAATTGGATAATATAACATATAACAACTTGACATTCAGGACGACCTTTCTGTTGCAAAGGACAAACTAAAAAGTGTACTTTAAATCACAAAGTACTTTATCGTTGATATTAAAATAGCATTTTAATAATTTAGCTTTTAACTTTAAGTAAATATGTCCTGATACACATATATGGTTGATAATCTCCACCTAAAATTAAAAAAGCATTTTAACGATTCAATTTTTTACTTTAAATAAACATGTCTTGATACGTATATACGGATGATTACCTCTAACTGTTAACTATCTTCTTTATTAACAAAAAATATCATGTTTACATATCGCGGGTATTTACGCATTTTATATAATACAAACCTATACATTTGTAACGTGTTAAAGGTTTGTGTTTATATACCGGGGTATCTGTCCCCTTGATGTATACCCTACATGTGCTTCGGAACACTTCAGACACAGATTATATATTAATCTTAGCAACCACGTATGGGTCCTACGTGGAGGATTTGGTCACGGAGTGAGGCAAATGTTTACTTTCCTTGACTTTCTCTGTCGACTTAATTTTAAGCAAGATCTTCGTTATATCGTAGTTCAAGTGAATACTTGAACACTAAAGTTTAGTGAAGTCATATAATCGCTTACAAAACACAAAATGATTTAACACTTTAACTGTGATCACTAATTGGTTTAAACACTTGTGAATAAATGTTAGGTAAACTGTAAAAAGTGTAAATTATCGAAAATTGAAATGCTTGCGTTTTTGCTTTGAATAAATTATCGCGAAGATAATTATCCACACCACGTAGATATACCTATGTTAGTGTTATGAAGTTCAAAGACATATTTTTTTTATTTATATCAGAACCATAGTCAACGCAAACATTTCCAAACCGCGGTCAGTTCAAAGAGTCACAACTCAAACATTTCTACGCGCGAGAATTTCGACTTATAAAGTTAATACTAAATAAACTTATAAATACTTACAAGAAACGAAACCTACACAGTAGGCTGAGAATTGGCTATATTTAGTACACACTCTAACATAACTCGGTAGTTAATATGGCTTAATGATAGTTTAAAGTCATATTTAGATCACATTCACACACACCCAAGATTATGCAATATCAAAATCACAAGTGTCACTAAAGACGACATGTTCGAACAATTGTGGTCAAACACAATAATATAATAATATATCTAAAAGAACACGACAACTACATGCTTAAAAACCAATGATTTATGGAAGTCATATTTTCATCACACGTTCACCACACAAAGCTTTGCCGACAAACGCCACGTAAGTTAAACACTAATTAAACAGTTAACGGTAACGTGTATGGATACAAGTCCCACATTAAGCCTGATATCGACCAATGGATTTTGTCTGTGAGTCACAGATTAGTCGGATCCCCTGTCAGCACAGACATTATACATCATCGTAGGAATGGTAAGTCTATACCGTCATTTATCCCCGGAAGGTCCAACCTCTAATCCCCTAACAGATAGGGAAGTAGTCTCAGGTTTTAAGAATGAACTAGAAATTCTGTAGATAGGAATGCTTTTATCAATATCTAAGTCCGAAAGATTTTATCGTTGTCGGAGTACAGGTGTATGGGTTATTAGTTGATTAAGCCGACGTTATTAGTTCGATGATGTAATATATACAGTATCAAGCTATGGTAATGGGCAATTTTGTGCGTGACGACACTCCGAATAGCTACATTTTTGTGAATATGAAATCGTTTAATCAACATTAACATGTGAATGACATGTTTTACACGATATCTACTGTGCGGACAAGATGACTTATAAATATTTGGAACAACTTGCTGTTTTTGAAAATGGTACCAATGCTACGTACAATGAAGGTACTGATTTCTATTATAATACTTGTAAAATGAAAATCTAGAAAAAGACTGACAAGAACACTGATTAAATCATACTAGCACTTGCGTGTGGTTTACATTTGTATTATTAAACATTTTGAAGATAAAAATAGCACGTCGGAATTCCCGGCATAAATTCACTTTTAATCTTGCAAAAATAGATTTGAATAATACTCATGGTAATATATCTTGGTACAATTAAGCAGGGGTTATATTTCGCGCTACACCGAAATTTACTTTCGATTTAATGATTATTTTCACATGAACAAATGATTGTGTTCAGCTACATGTAGTAAATGTAACGAAACACAACATGCACGACATATAAACACTTAAATAGTCGCATCAGAGTAGTGTTTTTTTTATATTAATGATTCATTTAAGACAACATGAAATATCTCACCGGCACAATGAACCGAACAAAGTGGTCGACGTCTCATGAACATAAATACACGTTTATACATGCTGCATTTTGCCAGAACGTTTAAGGAACCGTTGCGGTTTATATCATTATGTTGTATTGGGTTGAACGTCTTCATAACAGCTCCAAAGTCAAATGAAGACAAAAAGCTACCTAAAAGAAATAACAGTGAAGTAAAAAAAAGAAGAAAATGGATAGATCTCGGGAGTTACAATAGGGGTTTTGGTTTCCTTCGTTTTTATTGACATGTGTGAACTCTAATATTAGGGGTAACAGATAAAACAAACATCTTCCATTCAGATTTGTTGGCATTGATACTGTAGGCTTGTACTTCCGGTGACCATAGTAATTTACACCAGCCTTACTCTTGAAGATCAGAAAATGTTGCATCTAACAAAAAATTTAGTTTTCTATCCGTATTGGATATCACAGAACTTGTGATCCGTGTCGTATGTTAAATCATAAAATTGTACATGGTATGTATAATTGTACATGGTATGTATAATTGTACATGGTATGTATAATTGTACATGGTATTTATAATAGTGTACATGGTATGTATAATTGTACATGGTATGTATAATTGTACATGGTATGTATAATTGTACATGGTATGTATAATTGTACATGGTATGTATAAGTGTACATGGTATGTATAATTGCATTGAAAGCGTGCTGTACATGGCACGGACAGTAGCAAAAACACACGATTAGACGAACAATCAGACATAATTTTGTGACACATCTGTGTTTTGGTGTTGGACAAGAGTTGATGAATGCCTGAATAATGTTGTTGTTATATCCCATGATAGGCTTCACGAGACGCCTTACACATTTTTTTCGGACAAAATGCTGCAAGAAATAACAACCTAAATTGATCAGTAACCTCTAAACATTACTCCCAGGGGATTTGCTTTTCCGCCATATTTCCGCCTAACCTTATGACAAACGTTAGTTGGAGTGATTTCGACTATAAGCTGTATGTGTTACACTCCCCTGCCGGTGTGATAAACAGCAGTGGGAGTGATTAACACGTTTGAGTATAAATACATCAGATATTGCTATAATGTAAACACGTATATATAAATGGTGTATAAGATACATGTTACACGTTGAGTGACACGTGCATTGTTTTCTTCCTCGAAATTATACAACTAATTATAATAGACAACATTTGATATAGCGCCCTATTCAGCTAGAATAAGCCACTCTAAATCGCTTTACAGTACACAGATATACAATTTATACAATCAATACAATTAGCATATACATTAATCAATACAATTTTGATAAATTTGCAGGAGCTGCCTTGTCCGGTGCTAACTACTAATCCTATGTCACCTGGCTAATACATGTGTCTCCCTATGTGTGTATGCCTGCATGTGTGCTGGAGATGTATTGTGTTCTGATTGTAGTGGGACCGTGCTTCCAACGGTATCATTAATAGTGACCCCTCACTCTAATGCTACAGCACATACACCGCAACATCCACCCATACCATTGTATACACCACCAGGGTTGTTGGAATTGTGTGGGCAGGAGAAAAACACTTTCTCTGAATATTCCATGAGTACGACGACTTCGGGGATCGGACCCCGGCCGCCTGTGTGTGTTACCACTCGACCAATTCGCCGTTAATCGAAAGCAGTGTAAATGATTTTGTTACAGTGTAATACGGATAATCTTCAGTTATATATATGCATATATTACAACGTTATAAAGTAACCTGTAATAATCTGCAATAATATGTGATTATGCTACAGTGTAATTCGGGCAGTATTCCGTTATATATATGATTATATTACAATGTCAAACAAGACATCTAAAACAAAGTACATGTATTCTGAATTCAGTACTTATATCACGACATCTGCCTTATATTTCTAAAAAATATGCATTTTTATTCTCAAAATGACAATACTTTGAGAAAAATATTTATATACAGTATATGTATATTATATCATATAAAATAATATAAGAAGTATGCGCTAATAAACGAAACTGATATTTGACGTGTTATTTCACGTGTAACCTAACAGCATACATTGTACATCTTGAATCAAACTAACCATCCGTGATAAAAAAAACACTACCGACTCCTAAAGCAGATTGTATCAATCTTAATCACTTAATCTAAAACAGAAATTATATTTACAGCTTGATACCTGATATGAGTTTTTAAATACTAAGTCTGCAGTGAATGCGAATATTGTTTGACTGAGTATTTGATAATTACCAGGTGACGAAAGGATAAAGGTGTATTAGGTGTATGTGGGGGTGCATTCAATAGGATGGTGTCAGATTTCAGATAGTGGTGTGCACGGTGTATTACGACATGTATGTCTCACTTCATATCGGATGAATGGGGATTAACATAAGAAATATGGACTCATTTCTGCCCTGTCACTATTATCAAACGAATGTAATCATATAAGGTTTGAATGCAGCAGGTTTTGAATTCAAAGGACCATAATTACGAGATACTCACTTTTGAAAGCATACAGCTATCGAAGGCACGAGATGGACAAAATAATAAATACACAACTGTATTACTAACTGATGGTGTATTTATCGCGGCAAAACATTATTTGCATAATCAACAAAAATCTTTTGGAATGAAAATGGAGTGGAGTAAACCTAATGGTTTAAATTAGGTTTTGAGCTCATAAAAACAGTACTTAAAAATACAAAGTATATTTCGGTTGCATTGAGCAGTCAGCTGATTGAAAAATATTGGATTATAATTCTCAATTACATACTTTTGATCAGGTCAGTTCGTTATTCTATTAACCTTGACAGAAACAAGTAATCGATCGAAAAAGACAAAGACGTCATTGTTTTATCAAGTGGACCCTGTTAATATAACGTTTTATTTGACCTTGTTAAAACACGATGGTTTGTTTCAAACTTTGATAACACCAAAGCTTCTCTGTAAAAATGATGGTAGTAAAAGAGGTTTTACTGTATTTATACAATTGGATGAAACGGATAACTCAGGTTAATCCAGGTGGTAAACAAACTATACAGCCTGGACTTTCGATAAAAATCAATTTAAAAAAACCAAAGCAATTTGTACACTATGGTGTCAACATACCAGAGACCATTCTATCAATACAAAAAGAAAACAACAGAGAATACGATGACATCTGAATATATAAGGAACCAAACAGATTTTCTCGGTTTGACTGGATTAAGTACAGGTGTAAAGGTTAACCCTTTCACCCCCTATGTAAATTTAGTAGAGTCTACCATGCATTAATATGGATGAGTTCATTATGGTCTGCAGTAGTGAAAGTGTTAAACACTGTATACACGATGGCGACTACTACAATCACAATTAGTAAGATTGGATTAAACAACTCAACATGAAGATTAATCCTTATTTCCAGTTGTTATAGGTCTGGTTATCTAAACGATAAGTTAAAGTAAAACATTTATCAGATATTTATACAAAATGTACTGAAATTTGTCACTATTAAAAATTGAGTAGGAATGCAGGTCGATCATGTAAAGTTCATATGGCGGAAGAAGTTTTTATTCACAAAATGTTTCTGAAAAAACAGTTTGAAAATGTGTGACCGGGACCCATTAAGCGTATTGTGCTTTGAGCATATAAGCCCTGGCTGTAATAGTCTAGTTATACATAGTGTATACAGGATAATGGTCACAATGAGCGATTACAACTCAAACTACTTATAACAACACTCAGACATAATGAGTACATAGATGTATAACAATTAAAACGAATCACATTTATACTATTTAAAGTACCAGCTGGAAAACAACACTAAAACACGTCTGTTAACGTAATAAATCGCAATATCAATGCTGTAGGATAAAGCTTTATCTGTATGTCTAAACAATATGTTCATATGTTACAATAGTGCAATTTAAGTGTTGATTGATACGGAGCCATAACAGCCGGGGATTTTGGAAAGGAGATTCACGATATATGGATCATCCTAGAAAAAGACGGTACAAATGAATTTCGACTTCTACATAAAAACTTTGAATACAAAATTACAAAAACATATCTTCACTACATAGATATGATATACACAAAAAACTTAATGTGTGTAAATCGACCATTATATGAGAAGCTAGCAACATTATCCACAATATCTAGAATATAACAAAAAAAGCACAACTATAAATATTTGGTTTCTCTAAGCAGAAAGTCATACAAAGTAACCACCATATTGATGTGTCGTCCGTTATGGACCCATCAATGAAACTTATGTCCAAAATAAGGGCTTTTTAAGTCTTAAATGTTTCGAAAACAAATCTAGAAAAACAGGGTAAGGAGAAAATAGCCTCAATAGCCTTGAAAACGTAATATTGGATGCAATAGGTGATAAATAATTTAAGTATTATACGTTAAAAAGCATCAGCTGCCAACCTCGGGTGCAGATAGTCACCCAGAAGTGTCAGCTACTTTGTGTAGAAGAACGAAGAAATATATCCATGTTGTTGGGTTTGTTAAAATAATGTAGAGAGCAAAGCCATGTTTGCTTGCTTTTTTGACTTTTTTATAAGGCCATTTCGTCCATTTAAGACTCAATAATGGTACTTAAAGTCAAATTAAAATACACATCATAGTGTTCCGAAAGGTATGCAAATTATCAGGTTAAAGGGAAGGGAAAAGTGCCTTATAGCTGACTTAGATATTTCTAAACCTTTTCTTCGGGTTGATACTTATAGATAGTAGAGAGGTTCATGTAAGACACTTTGGTGCTTATATGTGACTTTAAATGACTACTGTCACTTTCATGAGATCAGTGACGCAGGCGACAGAATACATACCGTACAAGTCATACACAATGTCACACATAAACACTCTCCTGATTGTCTTACATGAACCTACATGTACAAAGCTTACTTAAATGTGTGTACTACATATAACTATACATCGAGAAATGCTATCCGCTTTGACGGTCGAAATTTACTTTGCTTGTTTCATTGACAAAGAAATAATAAGATTGTACCATTTTGAGAATGTAATTCGTCAAGTCAGTTAGGAAAAATGCGGTTTAAAATAGATATACATCAACAACACTTTGTGTCATAGGACATATTACAAATGTATTGTGTACTTACCTAATGTGTGTCTTTATCAATGCTCAACAGGTGCCCATCAAGGAGTGAATTACAGACGATATTCTATTTCAACCATTTAAAGTCAAATTACACATCCGATTGATATGATGACAGTCTCCCATGATACAGATAGGCTTGTGTGCCATGCGTTGAAGTAAAATGCACAATCACACATGTATCAAAATACACTAGGTCAATCCTGTTAAAAATACAGAGGATTAAAATGACCTGACCAAGAATACAAGAAATCGGTTTTAGCTCCCGTCTGTGAATACGTGATCTACAAATGTACCTGTTTTTAAACCATATACATGTACACGAAATGGTTCTTTGCAGCAATCATCAGTCGTTCTGAAACCTAAACCATTATCGTCCGAAGCAAATTAATTAGATCTCCATAGAAATGCCTAGTTTCCATAGCAACATCATTTACACTGATTTTATACGTGTATCCAGTTCTTTGTCTATTACGAGTAAGCGTCGTGGTGTGGCTACATTTTGTCCTAGCGATGTCTATCTGTTGTGTCCTGGTGATGTCTATCTGTTGTGTCCTGGTGATGTCTATCTGTTGTGTCCTGGTGATATCTACATGTATAGCAGGGACACTATAGTTTACCTTGTTCACATTAGATACCAACCATTCGTCCTTTATCACTGAACATAGTATACCTAGTACTTGGATATGTCATACATCCTTACCGGTCTATATCTATTCGACCGTCTCGTTATTAGTTAACACAAACATCACTTAATATGTGTGTGTGTGTGTTTGTGAGTACGCATCGAGTCTATCCGTCATCAATCCCACACAAATTATAAACATTAAACACATATATATTCTAATCATCAAAATCAAGTGTTTTGCTAATATACACTCCATCAAAGTTTGATTTATGAGCTAACGTCAACGTTCATGTACTTACTGCAATCTATATCAAACGACTTAGACTATACAGTCAATGTATTTCATTTAAAATAAACAGGCAATAGTTTACCTTTAAATTTTAAATACCACGTAGTTTTGCTGTAATAGCATTTTTAAACTGAGCAGAAGTGGAAGACGGTAGGATTACAATGATGAAAATAAAACAGGATTTAACTAGAATCTAATTTAACTATTGGCACATTGTAAAACAGAGATTGAATGGACAGATAAGAACCAAGGTAATCCACGCTGGTGGTGGGTATATAACAAAAAGTGACATCCCAGTAAAAGGTGTCCATTACACAGTGATAATATCGCCTGGTCATGCCATGAAGAAACGACTTCCTCTTTAAAATGTCGTAGCTCTATCAACTTAATGACACTTTCAAGTAATTATAATCACTGATATTTTCATAAATATTTTGTCTGAAACACAAAATATCGATTTCCTGGGATTCACAATGAACGCCTTTATACAATGTTAATGAAAAATATATTCTGCAACATGTTTTTTTTCGGTAAAAGAAAATAATTTAAAAATTCTCCTTAACGGATCTTTGAACCAATGAAATTTGGATGGATAATGGTACGACCAGTCCACTCCTAGTAGCACTATATAAAGAAACAACATTTCCTTGTTGCTCATAATTGGTTGTAAGCCCACTAATGACGTAAACACAATGCATCAAGTAGGATACGGTCACCAGGATCTGCTGATATCGATCATGCACTACTATAGTAACAAATGTCATATACATGGTAATTGAGTTTCTGTCGGTCGTTACATACCACGGCAATGCTTACAGTATACTTATAATACAGTATGTCAATGTGACATATAGCTGCTTCTCGATTTCTTACGTAACTTCATAATAGATAAACGTAAGATCAAAGGAATGATATATTATCCTCGTGTTTTGTAAGTATTTAGACCAGTGTTTCAGAAGAGTTCATAGTAGTGTTGGATCCAGAGACCTATCTGGTTTCTTTTTCAAATTTCCAGGGGGGGGTGTTCCATGTGGGGAACATTTGAGGTTAATGGTGAAAATACATGTTTTTTTAAGAAAATTATCTGGATCCGCCACTGCATAGCCGTAGTGCTCGCATTTAACAACAAGAATCAGATATGTACCTTTAATACTTTCTACATACATAAACATTCTTCAAATCGACAATACATCATACACTACAGTCCACTATGTAGTAAGAGACCACCCAGGGGAAGATTCAAAAGATATCTTCTACAACAGACGGTATCTCAACAGACTCTGAATATATATACATCTAATCCGTTTGAGAAATGGTATGTGATTTCTGTTTTCGGAATCTGTAAGGCATTTCTATTAATTGTATATTGTGAAATCCTTGCTTATAAATTATGGTACTTTTAAAGCTTCCATGGATGGCATTTTGAATTAATATCGACATACATTTGTAACAAGATAACCCATCCCTTAACTGTATGACATTCAAACAAATCTTTTAAATTTCGTTATCATAACGAAATGTCAGAGCCGTGTTTACACATAACCCGGGCGTAAAAAGCTAGGCAACGAGGTCAAAGGTCGTAAGTGAAGATCTATCGATTAATGATTAAATTCGTTTATCAGCCGAGAGAGTGCTCGAGTACATAAGGGTCAATTAGGTTTACTACATAGTGTCTACTTCAACCTATCTGAACAATGTGTTAAATACCGTCACCACTAACGTGTGGAATCTCCTGTGAAGCTGAAGTTCTCGACAACACCTTGCTATTTACTTAATCATTTGACATGCATACCTTGAAGGTATTTGTCCTTGATATTATCAATAGTTTTATTACGCTTGCAATAAGATCATTAACATTCTGTTTCTCACATTCTTCGATTGACTCTGATAAGATTATACGATATGTCTTCAAAGTTACCATGTCCTTGCATTGCTTGTTTCGATGCATTATTAACAGATGATAATCTCTAAAGCAATACACACATTCGTGTCGTTTATCACATTACGTCTACATTCAAATTAAGTTCAAATTCATATTATTTGATGAACGTTAAGTTTGACAACGGGTAGTATATTGAACAATGACTGTATCGCAGCGGAAAACTTAACAAGTTACACCAATGTATTTGCTATATAACATATATAGTTCTTTACTAAAGGTTGTAATTAACCGTTGCACCAATTTGAAAAATGAAGCTTTTAAAAATAATTCTTACACACGTGTTCCAATTTTCTGTATAATTCGAATAGGACACATACTTTAAACGCAGCCATTTGACCCCTGCGCTTATTAGATGCTCAGGTTAAATTCTACTTACTCTTTTGCCATATCTCGTTTTTATATGGAAGTCAATACAAGGAAGTGCACTCGCACACTTATTAACAGAAAACGGTCAACGCATTTCATTAACTTATCACCAGTGAAATATTAAGAACTATTCAAATGGTTCAGTGGAGATGTAAATATGTGGTAGGTCCGTTAATAGTGATGATACCAAAAACAAAGCAGTTCGGTGATTATGACCTCACATCACATTTCGGACACCATTTACGTTCGGCAGGTTACTGAGAATCATCTGTCACTAATGTAAATATATCATCAAAAGAGAATTAAAGCATTTAACGTTTTAAATCAGACAATGTACATGCATGTTTCATTAAAACTTAAAGATATCAGGAAAATCAGTCATACTCGAAAACAGTAATATATTCAAAGGAAAATATTGTATATCCTGTGTCGTCCACGTTTATTTAGAAGAAGTTATGCTAAAGTTGTCACCATTTAATCAGGACGATTACTTCAGTGTGTTAGTCTACGTTATTATCAGTAGCACCGTATTAAGACTCAACTTGTTCTTGCAAATTGTACATGGGAAGTACAACGCCCCTTAGTTGTATAATACGGTGTTAGGTGAAACCACTTTGTACTGTTACACTGTATATAGGGTCGTTCTATCCTTCCCAAAATGCTAAGTTAGACAGGTTAACGACGACGGTCGTATTTACAATCGTATATTGATATATGCTTTTCTATTACAGATACTTTGCAAACCTCCCTAACATATAATAGTCAACACATTCAGCTTCACAGAAACAAGCATGCTACTCATATTTAAAGTATCTACATATTTTGTGAGTCTTACAAATGGATCTTTTATTGAAGTCTATCCTGTATTTAGAAATAAGCTGATAGGAATCGTGACTAGTTTTAGGAACACACACATGTTCCAATATTTCTATGTATACAGTACATAATACAACGTAATTTAAAATTTCCCTTAAAGTTTAGTATAGAACTCCATATATACATACGAAATAACGTTGTCGCTCAATACACCTGTAAACAGCATAAGTAATGTTTTGAAGATAAGTTACTTCTATTTCTAAATCACTCACCTTTTTAATCACAGGTGTTTTAACTGATCCTGCCAATTTTCATTTCGATTGATTTTGTAAGGTGTCAGTCAAGTAATTCTTCAACAGTTTTTATCAGATATATCCAATTAACTCCTGACTTGAAATACTAAGCCCCGTTTCATTTCACATTCAAACATCCGTAGGCTATATCAGTCTATTCCTTGCTCTCGTACTTTCTCATTAAAGGGACCATCACATCAGATATACTACGTAAGTCACCGCATGAGTTACCGAGAACTTGACGTCGCTGTATACCGGTCTGTGAACTATTTTGTCTAGGATCTAAACGTGGGACATTAGTGCCCCGCGCTAACATAAATACAGTTTTATTATACCCGGGATAACTCAGGTCTATTGTCATTATCCTGATAAATTCCGACGTTATAAAGAAAAAGAAAACATATTAAAAGAAACGATCCTAATGGTTCAGGACGAGAATGCAACAACAATGCAATCACTAAAGAAAACATCGTTTATGTAAGGTCAATAGTCCCTATCGGAGGATCTTTAATCTCGTTGTCATATAAATTGAAAGCCGATCATACAGATAAATATTGAAATACGCCTGTGTTGTGACACCTGTATAGAATACCTAAAGTCTATATGAGACGTCGTGGTGTATGGTTTACATTGTCTGCTCAATTAGACACCTATACTCATATTTAATTATGTTTGTGTTGACAACAGAGCAGTAGTTTTAAAAGACTGTCCGTGGGTATGTAACCTTTGTTCACGAAGAAAAGACAACCGTTAACGTCAACGATTTATGACAAACCGGCCTGTTTACATATATAAATATAAGGTTTGTCTCTTTCACTGAAGAACAACGTCACATAATGTGTTTGGTCAGGTTAATATGAAAATAAAATATGACTATTTGAAAAATCTAACAATCGGCCTGAGAAACATGTTTTATATTAGATATTTATCTTAATAATATCTAGCCCCCTACCCACAATGATATATTAGCAGCAAACCGTTAGTAAGGTTCTTTATATTGAGATGGTAAAACTATTACTATAAGTGTTATACTAACCAGTCGCCGGTGACAATCAAACGCGATTTACATGTCCACTTTAGATACAGAAAAAATGTTGGAAATGACAACCATGTGTTAAATCAAAATTAAAAACTAGCAGAACTTAGCTAAATATACAGAACAAATGTATGTACCTGGGTTCATAGTATACACCAAATACACAGTTTTTACACAGCGTATTTAAATTTAGGTCAGTCGCTGGGTCCTTACTCAGCCGGTATAAATTCAAAAGCTTCAAAGTGAATTTTGCTCAATGCCGGCTCAACAGAAAAGGTGACGTTTGTAGGGCGGGGACATTTCTATTTAACTAGATATTGTTATGTCCTCCTTACTTTAATTTCTATATAACAACAACAGCTGGCAACATCTACCTGCAATCAGTCTTTCACTGACGGACAGATAGGTCGCAAGACAGTAAAAGATCGATGTAAAAAGAAATAAAAGTTTCATAGTAAATCTGTATTATTGCTGCCCATGAGTAGGCAATGCTTCTATTGTCAGTGATCATGTTGACCCACTGATCAATCTGAAGTATTCACTCTCCATACTTAAAACATGTATAAAAGCTGAATAAAGAATGGAATTTATAACACGGAAATCGAAAATCTTGTTGGTAACAGAACAAAACTGTTCGGAGGTATAGGGATATTCTGTTTCATCAACGATACCCACCATATACGGGTCAACACATGTAATGTCAATTCCTCAAATAGAAAAACGGTAGGGACAAAGAAACCATGACAATGCATTAACACGTCATCAACTTGCATCTCTCAAAAACTTGTGGTTGTACGTCTGTCAACTATCGAGAAATCAATTATGTTTCGGAGCATACATTTGAGTGACGCTATTTTCAAGAAAGGAAATGTTCACGCTAAGAAAATCGCAATAATAACACTTATCACACAGCTTCGAAGTAAGCCATCCCTGTTTGTTCGACATGCTGTTTGTAAGATGTGAGGTTATAGGCTGCTGAAGTAGAGTAAGTAGTTTCCTTTGTGTCTGGCTCAGGAGGATATGTATCGACGTGGTCAAAAGAACTATTGCTACTTAATGCGGCGTTCACACAGTGCCGATTATGACTCCCGTTTGAGATCCGACAGCGCTACGACACGAACAGCGGAAAAGTCGGATTACTATCCTCAATGATCTGGAATGTCCTATCATTGTCTGAACGCAGTCGTATACGTTCGTAACAGA
>JAUMHH010187184.1:0-14443 GCA_032359455.1 Chlamys rubida | reverse complement strand
TTTTAGTCCACTTTTAAGATTACAAGTGTGAGATTAATACCAGGTGAGCGATTCAGGCCCATTGGGCCTCTTGTTTTGGTTGTCTAACCCTCGGCAGAGTCTCGGGTTAGACAACCAAAAAACATCACCCCTCGGGTTTGAGATTTCTCTGTCATACCCTCAAGGTAGGGGAAGATTCTATTAATCATTTGTTTCTCTCGTTGATTCTCAGCTGTTTCATCCCAAGGCAGGTCGTCCTACAAACATAAAAAGGCTGTGGTTCAGGAGCCATTCAATGTTTCTGCTCTCACCTACTCCGCTACTCCGTGATACAGCTTACACCGTTATCGGTTATATGTTTAGGAAAGTTACTCAATGCTTAAATAGATTTATGGGCCTCATAGAGGTACCTCGGTACGGTCGTAAACAACCTAAAACAATGAGAGTCCTCATAAAGGCGTAAACTTTCAAAATGTCATGTTTAGGACAAGAGTTTAACTACGACGTAACAGAGACAGGCTAGTATAAACTGTCGTAAAAATATATACAGCATTACTCATTTAATTAAAAATTAAAAACATAAAATATACATGAAGTAGCCAGTAGTTAATTACTGGTGCCGACTAAAAGATTAAGGACATGTTCAATATGCTATCAGAGATTGATGAGTTTATGGACCTTGATGCAATGAACTTTGGAAGCTGGTGACCAGGTATGTTTATGACAAGATATTTAGTGTGTGCATGGTGTACCTTAAGAGGGCCAACACTACCCGGTAATATTGATCGACAAGTTATCAGTAAAGGACACTGTCTGTCGAGTCTTAATGAGGTAATAGATCAAATCACTTGTGAATCGTGTCATGATTGCAACAGTAGTTCAACATAGACATCCTAAATTAAATCAATTAAACTAAATCACCAATTAAGGTCGTGAAAGTATAATGCAGGCTTTAATGTTCATATTAAGTCTTAGTGTATGGCTGTATGATATATATTTACGCACATGCCCTGTTGTTTTCGATAATATCAAGTTTACCTTTTAGGTTTTAGGACACACAACCATCTATAGATAGATAACCGACGACCTAGCATACCCGGTACATTCCTTTGTATGTATTTGAAAGTTAATCTGTTGACATGCTAATAAGCACATAATCTAGCCAAAATCAATTATCAAATTTCCTTTTCAGTGTTAATTGGGAACTCGTATACGGTTACTGTTTTACAATGTGGACTAATAAGAAAAAAATTGACTGCTGGAAAAAAAGACTCAAGGAAAGAATTTTAAACTTCAAATACTCCCATTACCTTAACTATATTCATAAAGGTTCAAATGTAATTTCAATCGATTTTCCAAATATGAACATTTGCTGAATGCAACGAAAATTGTGCATGCCCTGCTCGTTCTTTTATATCATAAACCACTTAAAAATGGACGTTTGGTTTGTAGTCTGACTTCACAACTTAAGTATAACAACTGCTTCCAACAATGAATTCTATGTTTTTGTATCTGATGTGTACTCACAACATGACCGTATGTTTTACCCGTGTATGACATAAAGGTACCACACTATTTGTGTTCCCATAGTGTAGTCAGGTACATTTGAATGGAAAAACGGATTTTTAACAATGGCATTATCATCTTGATTATACTGATTTCAGTGACAGATCTTTTCGATGCTGTACCTACTTATTAAATCTCCCGTTGAAGTTGACATGAATTACAATGCAACAATGGATTCCCTAGTGGTATCCTTTCCTTGTTAGGTAAACAGAAACACCTGACGCGTGGTCAGTAATACGGTCAGGAAATCAATTAATCTATTGAACAACCTTCACATTTACCCAAATTGTATAGTTATTTTAACCTTTGTCAGCCAACACAATGTTAACTCAATGCGCAAAGTAGTTTATACTTTAATGAAAACAGACGAATGTTCCTCATACAATTAGGTTAACAGATTCATTGTTGTAGGTGGCTTTTAAGTAAATCAACAATTTTGTTTTGGTGACCACATTCGATTTACCCCATTATGGCAAGATAAGCTCATTCAAACCATTGAAATAATGGAAAATATTTATTTTACAACTGCTACCCCTGTGTGGGGAATACCTTGCCTACAGTGATTTAGCAGTATTCTTTGACACGGTTGGGTTGACAACGACCATGTAGGTCGGAGAGTTACCAGAGTTGACGAGAGACCGGGTAACATGTGTGTGTTAATGTTTTGGATATGCTACAATCTCCAACATGGTCACTTTGCAGAGTGTTATAGGGAGTAGAATTTGCTAAGAAATTCGCTAGAATGTCTCGTCCTTCCTCCAGGAAGACTTCGCTGATGCGAAAGGCTTCAGTTCAAACGATACAAATGGTTTCTGTTCTCAGGTACGTAATCAAGCTTGGTATTTCAATTATAAAATGGTAGAATATGTTGTATATTGTAAGGGTTAAAAGTGGCGGAGAGGAATTTTGGTTTTAATTATCTTATAGTTCAAATGTGCAGACGTTAATTCATCGACTATTTATATAAATACGTTCTCGGACTTTAATATGGCTACTAATAATAATACATGCGATCCTTATAAGACACTTGTTTATTCCCAATTCCGGATTAACCAAGTAAAAACAACCACTGTGCCTGTCATATTTATAAAAATGAGCGCAATGGGAGCAGAAATATTCAAAATGCAAAAACATAAACATGCATTAATCAACGGGGTACAGCATTGCTGTAAAATACTGTTTACTCCGATTTGCTAAAATTTCGTATTTAAAGTTATTATTATTTGACTAGATTGGTGTCATATTCTTAACTATTGAAAAATGTTCACGATACATATAGCTCCGTTATATGTTGTAAGGAGTTATAAGGAGTTTGACATCATTTAAGTGAAAGAAGGATGATAGTTTTCTAATTAATACCTTTAAATTAACCATCTCTGATATTTGATGACTTGATCAGGTATTCATTTGAAATAATATACAATACTGTGATCCTACATTCGGTAAGATTAGCGTTGGACCAGGTTCTATGTTTAATGCTCTGTGACCGGTGAGATGACAAAATGTTTGAGGAAATTGCACATACCTTGTAAAACTATGTTAGGATGGTTAAATGCCAAGTTGTACCTATGTGCGTTAATATATGTTTTACTTTTGGAAAATATGGATGCATCAGTGTCATCTGGGTCCACTGTTGGTAAAAGAACAGCAACGTTTCTTTTTTCTTGGTTGAAAGTTTGAAGTTTTGTAAATTCAAGCACCTGTTGACTTGACAGAAAATATGTCAAAGGATTTATGAAGAAACCACAATAATTGAATTTGTGATACAAAATATAAAGTATAAAGGTGTCATGCGAACAATACAGTGATGCAATTTTTAGCTCGCCTATTCGGAGAATAGGGGGGCTAATGTAGTCACCCCGGAGTGTAAGCAATGTGCTGGACCATATTTACATATTTTAGGGGCCAAAAACAGCTTAATTGGACTTAGTTAAATTTGAGGTTAAAGTTTGTGGGCAAATTTTTTTGTGAAGTGTTGGACAACCACCTTCAACCTTCAATAGCTATAGGCTGTTGTCTATTATAAGGTTGAAGTATTTACATGGAGTGTAAGCAATGTACTTAACCATATTTTCATATTTTAGGGGCCAAAAACAGCTTAATTGGAGTAATATTTTTGGGTAAGCTAGAGGTTAACGTTTTTGGCAAGTTGTTTTGTGAAGTGTTGCATCACCACCATCAATAGGCTGTTGCCTATTATAAAGTTGGAGTATTTATATTGAGTGTAAGCAATGTTCTGAATTGTATTTTCATTATTTTAGGGGTCAAATCTGGTTAGTTGGACTTGGTTAAAGTTTGTGGGCAAGTTGTTTTGTGCAGTGTTGGATCGGTCACCACGATCAATACGTTGTTGACTATTTCACGTTGGCTGGTCATCTCTTCTTACATGTTAAAGTACAGGAAAGTCTTGTTATATTGCCATCATTTGTTCAAAGAAATGTTGGCATTATATAGGGGTTTGGCGATAAATTGAAGGAAAACAAACATAATTAAGGGACCTGAAAATATGTTGGCGGTAAATGAGGTGGCAAACGAAATGACGGACATTATATCGAGGTTTTACTGTACATTGGTTTCTATTGATATTTGCTATTTTACAACAAAAATCACCAATAGGCGAGCTATGCTGTTCTCCAACAGCTCCTGTAATATTTGTTCTACCATAGACTCTCTCTCTCTGTTAGCGTGTGGGGTCGCACAAATATCTGTTTGGATCTTGTTAAAGTACAATACATCTTTATCAATAGTGATATGTGAATGATAGATAACTGTTCTGTACAAAATATCATTGGTTTATGCTCTCTGCAGTAGGTATGTTTGAATTGTCTCCCTTTACTTTCTACCGTCTTCTCTGCCTCTGTTCTCACGTCCAGCCTAAGATATTGTAGCTGTAACATTAAAATGTAATGATATTATTTATTAATATTTTTTCATGCTTACCGGATTTAATTCGAGAGGTTCGCGTTTCAAAATAGTTTAACAACAAGAAATACATTTTGATTTGAGCTAAATTAATGTTAAATAAATTTCGCACAAATCAATTACAGTATGTTTATATTTTTTCACGTACATTCGAAATAATTTTAAAGCCAGTTTATTAAAAAAATAGCAATTACAATTTTTATACATTGAAGCTTTCGTAAACAATGTATCTTACTGTAATTCGTGATGTATTTTACTACGCGTCACCTCTCTTTAGGTATGTGTGAAACATCCATGTTTCTTCCTTCAATTATTTCAATAATGTAAAAGGAGTACGCAACGGGAAATACACATATCTACCTAATAACACTATTGGGACTAGTGTTTCTAGGATACATTGACTCTCAGTTTTAATTACCTTGAGGCGAGACAAATGTGCATTTTATTACAGATAAATTCATTCATTAAATATTTATTCTACAATAATCTAAAGGACACAATTAAGTAACACTTATATTGAGTAGAACAATGTCAATATTGATACAAGAGTAGAACAATGTCGATATTGATACAAAATATGTACGTTATATGTCTATCCTATATATAATAATAACTTAAAAACGCAGGAATTAAGTAGGACGCATGGTAAGTCGGAATCTCGTGTGGTTCAAAAAGACGTGTTTCAGACCTTGACGTCACTCGAGGGTGGATCTACTTTTAATTCGATTAGGAACGAGCTATTACATTATCACCGTTGTCGACGTCATATCATTAGTCGTAGACTTACTGACTACTATACGATTAGAAATGGGTTGAATTTTGAAATATCGCTTCAATTTCTTATAATCTTAAACGATTTTTTATAACTATGATTTTTTGTTTTTTTCATGGTCGAGTGGATTGTTACGATTCGATATTCCACTCAGAGAAAGTTTTAAACGCCCGTTTTGGGGTCTACATATTGTACTTCATGGACATGTGACTGATCAACGTATTGTTAACTTACCTGAAAATTTCAGTTTTACGTCTTCACAAAAGCGAATGTCACGTCACGAATATACCACCAACAGAACTCAAATTTTATATGTGAAATGTTTTCAGAATTTCCGTAAGTAATAGTTATATCTTTTGAATTATCTAAACTGATATCATGAAGATGAAAACACAATATTCGTTATTTAAAGAAAACTATAAAGACAAAATACTACGAAAAGTTTTAATTCGTTAAGCTGACAATACTTAAAAAACAACTGTGATAGGTGACGTTTATAATGTTTCAATCTGATTTACTCCCTAATAGCCTAAATGAAAACAGTGGATAATAAGTTACTCGTCAAGTATACATGCGTGTGAGACTTGACCATTAGCAGAAGTGTTACCTGTACATTGACCATAGGGCAGTTCACACTTGTCAGATCTTATAAATATTGATAGTCGGGATTGTATATGTTTTAATTTCGTCTCTATTCAAGTGGTATGTTTTGTTCATCCTTAAGATAACAACTCTATTTTCCTTCTGAAATCATAAGAAATGTAGCTAAACCAATATTTACTCTCGGTATCGTTACCCCGTTAGGTTCTGTCCGGTTTAGTAACGGTGACTAGTGACGGTAAGATTTCTGGCGTGGACGAGACTTTGATTGACATACTATCATAGAATGTGACTTTTTTTTTGTGTAATCAGGTATTGCTTTTTCATAATGGAATAAACAGTAGCAATGGTAGTGTGACTGTGATGTAATAGAGGGATATACTAGCGATGGCTGATATGAAGAGATCACTGGCTAGTCGCCGGATGACGATGCCGGCGGTATTTGCTCTCCATGCCCTGAAATCTGGGTTACAGAAAAGCGTTATAGTGCCTCAACGACAAAGGTGGGTGTGGTCTTAATCGTTTGTGTAAGCATATGCACATATTTATCATAAACTTATGTTTCAACTCTTCTGTATTTAAACTGTTTGTATATTATTACATCTACCCAAATATATGATGCAGATAGATTTTCGATTTGTCTGTCAATTATATCATGTATATTCCTGGTAAATAGTGATTACACTGTCATAGAAATATGTAACTGTAGTGAAACATGTCTAAACTTCCCACAACATTAATATTTGATTTTGGAAAGAACATGTTTTCCATCTTTGTATATAAATGTCACTGTAGTGAAATACCATTGGTTACACTGTAGTGAGATACCATTGGTTACACTGTGGTGACATACTATTGGTTACACTGTAGTGAGATACCATTGGTTACACTGTAGTGAGATACCATTGGTTACACTGTGGTGACATACCATTGGTTACACTGTAGTGAGATACCATTGGTTACACTGTAGTGACATACCTTTGGTTACACTATTGTTGCAAAGCATTGGTTACACTGTAGTGACGTACGTTTGTTACACTGTGATGACATACTTTAGGTTAAACAGCGGTGACATACAAATTGTTACACTTTAGCAATACGCCATTTATTACACTGTAGTAACATACCATTGACCTCAGTAACCTACCAGAACACGGCAAATAGCATGAAGTAAGATCAACGTTTGATAATGTGTCATCATGTCCGTCCTTCCGTCCGTCCGTCCGTTCTTTTCGTGTCCGGAGCATGACTTTACCAACATTTAAGATAGGATCATGCAACTTAGTGTGCACATCTCTCATACTAAGACGATGTGCACAGTGCCAAATTTAGGGCCCACAACACCTTATTTACAGGGTTAGTGCCATTTCCAAGAATGTCGTGTCGGGAGCATAACTTTGCCTAAGTTAAGCTAGGATCATGAATCTTGGTGTGTACATCAGTCACACTAAGGTGATGTGCACTGTACCGTATTCAGGGTCTGTGGCCCCTTAATATTAGAGTTATTGACTTTCTCTAAAATATCAGACACGTATACATACAAAATTCACAATCAGGAATGGCCTCCAATAAAGCTGTTTTCGGGGAGCATACATCAGTTCCACTGAGACTCTTGTTATCGTTTGTTTCCTTATATCAAATAAACATAATTCTTTGATGAATTTTTATTATATTCAATAAAGCGTTAGTCTAGGTCCCTTATTAAAATATTAGTATTAATATTAGTAAGGAGAATGCTTATATAGGCTTGGCCTGATGCCCTATCCCTTTGCATATTTTTTGCAATAAAATTTGTTGAAATGAAATTAAACTATTTTGTATTCAGTGTAAATAGTTGACATAAATCCCAATAAGAAATGTGAATGTCAATAAAGGTTTCTTGCATTAAGTATAAAATGTCACTCTTCTATAACTCATTTAGACTAATGTTTGTTACTTCCAGTATTGCATGATCCTAGATCTCTTTACACATCTTTTGTTACTGATTGTTGTATGTTTAGTCATTCAAATCAGTACAACATTGCCCTAGACGACTTCAGATAAAGCATCATTGCATTCAGTTTAGCGTTGCCCTAGACCTTCTTTAGATAAATTATAATGGCATCTAGTACAGCATTACCCTAAATCCCTTTCGACGAAGGTTTATTATATTCAGTTTAGCATTATCATTGCATTCTGTATAGTGTTACCCTAGATCTTCTGCAGAAAAATGGCCATTGCATCCACTATAACATTGCAATATATTCCCTTCAGTCAAATAGTATAATCGTTAATGGAGAATATTCTTTATTTCCGATATAGTACAGCCCTGATCCAATGTATAAACATACGTAATTCAGCAACATGCTTATATAACACCTCATTGTGAATGCATTTAATGCACTGTTTGTTGTCAGATGTTATTGTTTTAAACCTTTAAGTTGATTTAATTTTTGTCCTATTATTAAGAGGAAGACATAGCTGTATGGAGAAGTGTAATTTGTTTTTGACATACTGTGTCTGTTACAGTGTTATAGATGCAGTCACATGTCTGTGTGTAACGTTCAACTTTCTTCAATACAACATTGTGAAATCTTTCAGAATGACATGAGTGACTTAGATGTCTCCTTACTTTCGTGGCATCAATTCATTTCGTTCAAATTATCATTGAAAGCAGATATTTTGAATGTTTTGGAAAGTAGGATTTTAATTAGTCCTTTGTGCTTATTTCTGTTTTCTAAAACCATATAAACATGATATTTGTTTCAAAATTTTGTTTTAAAGGTGACAGATAACACTTCTCATAAACTGACTCGGTGTCTCCTAGCATCGGTTGTCTATCCTTGCTTTTGCCATTATCAAAGTGATGGCATCGGACACTCGTGCGTTTTAGTTCCATGAGTGTTTTTACTAACGATACTGTAGTATACTATTTTGATTCAGGATCACTGACAGTTGTAATTCTTACGAATACCGAACTTAATATTACTAACAGAGATACTGGAAGAATGTACTGGAACATTTTGTTAAGGAATACCAGTAGATATTTAAACAAATGTGTTTTTTATGATTTTTTTTCCAAATGCCTGGTATAAGTTGACTTAAAGTTCATGAATGAATTAGATATAAGCCTACCCTTATCAGAAGTTCCATATCAAATATCTTTTCATATAGGTGTACACAATGTACATATTGTATATTTTGACTCACTTTCCAAGAAAAAAAGAACCCATGTTTTTTTCAATATCTGAAAGTCTACAACTGCTTTGTGATCCTGAGGCCTGGACTGATATACCTCAATTAGTTCTGTATTATTTTGTTCGCTTGTTCAGTTCCACGTTTACTCCGAAATATATTTTGATAATGAAGTATTACAAGATATCTATATTTGTTCATGTAAATAGAAACGACAGAGAGGTAGATTTAGGTCCCTATACGGATATTGGTCAGTCAGAGTGTTAGTCAAACAGAGTCCCCTACTTATAGTTCACCAGTCAACAGGGCCCGTCAACGCAACCCAGAAAGCATGAGTTATGTGGCAATTAGGACCGGCGCATTTAATTGACACGGATAGATAACGAATATTGTGATATTGGTGGGTCCAAAATACGCCGGGAGCATTCTATTGAATTCCCATATTAAATGTCCGTCATAACTGTTTGATTGCAACTTATTAATCGGAATTATCCACAATGTCGTTTATCATTTCACTAACCACGGCTGTAAACTCAGTCCCGTAACGGAGAGATATTATGGGATGGCTGCATCGGTATAGTGTCAAATCTATCAGAAATAGCAATGCACTTCTATTTTATCAAATAATGAATTACCACGCTTCTTTGATTTTGCTAAAGAAACTTAAAAAAAAGTAAGGGAAAAGGAAAATGGTTGATTTATTGACTACCTGTATTTACAAACACATCAATCTGTTACCTGTTACTAGTGATGGCGTCCGTTAATCGCCGTTTTCTCTATAGCAACGTATCCTGTTGTTTAATAACCATCGTATCGGGTCCGTTAGCCTGGCGACAATCACAGACTCCCGCCAGTGTTTCTTGATTGCTGTCCATTATGCAGAGTTATCTAACACAGCGGTTCTATATCACTTGTCGTTATGACACACAGTTTAATATTCCTGCCGTTGTGCTTAATTGTCCCGCTGTTAATGGCAATCATGGAACCAGTAATGTTTTATGTTATCATACCAACATGCGTACTTATTATTAGACATCTCGCATACTTATCTTACCTTGATAAAGACTTACCTTGATTGTTACTGGTTAGCCGCATGTCTTGCCTGACTCTGCCTCGCGCCTGTTTATAAGGCATTGTCTTGTAGAGCTGGAGGTTCTGACGGAGCCTCTAGCGGTATATTATATGTAATGGGTTTAAAGACAACATCCATAAATGTCGCATACGATCTCGTTTGGACCTGTGACTGCTACCCCGGGTGGTGTGAGCTGACGGCAGGTAAACAGTGAGGTGTACGCTCATCTATAAACAGTTCTCCATACTGTAGCCACTTCACCAACATGTTTAAGGCTTTTGTGACATATTCGAAACGCGGAATGCGCCTTAAGTCATGGGATATATACTCTGTGATGGACCAACATTGTATGTGAATATATTTTAATCAACAAGTTTTTGTTTGAAAGTCATATTCGTTAAAAATCGGAATATTTGAATGAATTATATCTCTCTATATATAACGTTATTTATTTGTGGATTATTGGAATCAGTGATGTCTGGCAGTGGATTATGACCGTATCTCGATGATACTTCAGTCACAGCAGTGATATTAACTGGGATTTATGTGAAAACATATTGAAATATCACAACTGATAGTTGCCGTCTTACTTTGAAAACACTGGTGATAAATTCTTGAAAAAACATATTTACAAATATGGCAGACGTGGCAACCTCCCCAGCTGCGAAAAGTTCTACAAGAAGTGCTAAGGCTATCAAACTGGCCGGTATATTCAGGTAGGTGTGTACTTTCAAACTGGCCGGTATATTTACGTAGGTGTACTATCAAACTGGCCGGTATATTCAGGTAGGTGTACTATCAAACTGGCCGGTACATTCAGGTAGGTGTACTATCAAACTGGCCGGTACATTCAGGGTGGTCTGAAGTTACATATGCTTGTGTTCAATCTTATTAATGTTGACATGCTTTAGGAGGGTTCGGTATATATGCATTATAATAGCTTGTTTATATTGAATTATCTTTTAAGAATATCCATGTACTGTGTACAAAGTTGATATTATGTTTTGAAGTAATTAAGTTTCGAAAATAATGTTAGATTATAGAACGTATGGTCAATATTGCAATCAAATCTACCTTATATTATTTCGGGGTGTGTCAAGTTATTTCGATATCATTATGCTATGATGTTTCTTGTATATTTTCTACTACTACCACCTGCTGTAGTGTAGAACATGTAATATTAAGTTGAAAAGGTACTTCGGTATTTTAAATAAAATTACCTTACACGATCTCACAACAAACACCAATATTTGTTCGGCTGTACCTAACACAATTCCTTCAAATAGAAGGCATCGAGGCTGGTGACAGTATCGTGTGTTGATCCTGGTAAGGGTCACATCGATAGGCTCTCTAAATTAATCTGGTAGACCTCATCCATAATCTTTACTAATTCGTCCGTGAACGCCGACGAGGCGTGTCGGGTCGCACAAAGGTGGATTTACAATATCTGTTTGGATCTTGTTAAAGTACAATACATCTTTATCAATAGTGATAGGTGAATGATAGATACCTGTTCTATACAAAGTATCATTGTTTATGCTAATCAACACAAACATTGTTACAACCTTATACCATTACTACCGGTGCTTTGTATGTGGAGCCGGTGTTACCAGTCTCTGTTACTGGTCCATTGTTAAACCTGTGTCGACAATAATAACACAGTACAGGAATGTGGAAAATCTTGTATTCTTGTTGCTGGTTATTGTTATAGCTCACAAGTTTGTCATACTCCAAGTTACCAAGACACTATGTTCTCCCTCAGAAACCAATATGAAAAATCATTTCTGAAAATTTAAAACGAATCCTTTTTCGTCAATTTCATTTTTGAACACATCGAGCACTAAAGTAATGGTCAATGTATCATCCCATCATCTCAAATGTTGTATGAAAGTTAAAACGTCTTGGAAAAACGACCATTTACTTAGGAGTGACAAAACAACCTTACCTTACGTCACTTCAATTTCTGCTGTATATCTGTCCCAATTATCAGGGCTGATTTGGCATTTTGGTGACCAATAAATTACATGGCAAGTGTAAAACTTCACTGGGGATGTTTAATCTACATGAAGAAAATTTCTCCTGTTTTCATCCTGACCTGGTTTCCAGATGTGGGATATTTGACATGATAAAACAATGTTCATTATGTCTGAGATTAATATTTCCCAGAATTCAACGGGAAGTTATTATTGTTGAATTTGTTTCATATAGAATTTAATGAACTTTTAATTGGATGATTGTTCTTTAATTAATATTTCCTCTAATATTCTTAATAATCCATAGCTCTTATATAGGATACTGATCCCAAGGAACAGTTTACAATAACATGTGACGTGTTTTACGTGTAAACTTGACTGGGATGCACTCCTGTTTGTTCGAGAGACGAATGTTTGAGATAGTTTGCTGGACCTTGTAATCAAGGACCTATAACACCACTCTCGTGTTTGATACAAGTCTTGTATTGTCGACATGTGATAAAATCAGGCACTCGAGAAGTCGTAAATTAATACATTGGTAGTAACGAATTGTATTACCTGTATTCTCGACACTTACGTGTGTCCAACGGTCCGTCATACAGTAACTGTGAAGCGGTACTTATTAATATTGATATAACCTCCACCTATATATTTCTGTATGACAGGTAGATATTGAAGCATGTTGTAAACAGCTGTATGGTGGAGTGTCACTCATTTTAGGCACACTGTATCTATTACCGAACTTAAAAGGTGCTGTCACCTATGTGTGTTTGCTATTTTCATCTTTCTGTATGGAATTTGATTAATTCAATTCAATTATGAATATACATTTGAATGTTACCTAACTGTTGGGGTATATATACCTTGATTGAGAGGTTAGTTAATTGTAACATATACCACTAGTTAGTTATCATTACATACCTCGTTCATGCTTGGCAACAGTGAACATATGTTTCAGTCTTTCTAGCTTACAACACTCAGGTCATATTTCCTTCTTCTCAAATGAAAATTGTATATAGATAAAAAAAATGTAATTATGCAAAAGATATTAAAAATGTTGGTGCATCTTTCCCAAATTATTCGAAAACTTATTCAATTCAATTCTATTGCCAAAAAACAGTAACTTTAATTGGGTACGTACAGCTCGTGCACCAGATTTCTATCATAAATTATTCTGCATTCTTATTTGATGTCGTTTAAATTCCAGTTATGCAATACAAGAACGAATTGATATATAAAAAAGAGGAAATTATTCAAACTCCCTATTGTAATACGTTTCAAATACAAATTTACCTCACCATTACAAAGATTACTTAACACCAGTAACACAGTCACACACTGCCCTTCATTTGGGAAACGTTACAAAGGTTTCAAGTATCTCACCAGGTATCGATAAATAACAAAACATACTGCGTTTGAAGACAGCTTTTCTTACACACAAAGTTCGACAGGTACCAAAAATCTTGTCGAAGCAAAACATGTTTTTCCTCCGAATTCAATCTACATTCTAATTAGTTTAAATCTACATTCTAATTAGTTTAAATGTAGTTAAATAAGAACAAGTATCATCCTACTGTGTTATTAGCTACATTTATTTGATATATGTGTTGTTTGTTTAAGATCTTGACACCCAATAAATATGCATAACTGATTGTTGTTTGAATGTCTCTAGTAACCTGACATACACAAGCCTCGTTTTAACTGTGTCAACAGCTTATACCCGAGTAGGATTAAGGGACGATAAATTACTGTTGTACGGTAAAATATGTAAATATACTTTGTTTTCCACTTCTCAGCCTTTACAAGTTAAATGGTTTTGAAAAGAAGGCGTGTGGTTAATGAATTAATAACAGATCTATTAAACCCGTTTTTTTTAAACCTGAAAGGACCAACGTGTGTGTTTGGTGTCTTTGTAAGGAATGTTTGTTAAGTTAACATTTTCTCTGGAAACGGTACCTCACATTTGAATCTGCCAGTTTTGCTGTACATTTACAGATGTTACGTTACAAAATTCTTCTATTTTCCTCTATTTCATTGTATATAGTTCAATTTAGTAATAAATACATGTGACAGGATGTCCTTGAGTATAATTAGGATTGATAATACTCCTGAATGAGAGGCCAAATTGCTACGGTGTTTCTGTTCCTGACAGTCTTAATGGTGAAGTCTTACACATTCCTGTTTTACAATGACAATGACAATTGTTTAATTCTCATAAACAATACAGTGTAGAAAATACATAGATACAAATGGTTTACAATAATACATGGTGGAACAGGATGGACATTAGTATTGTAAATTAATTATCTCATTAATATCGGTAATAAATTTAGCCAATGATGTCAATTCATGTTGTGTTACATAATTGAATAATGTATAAAATTT
>JAUMHH010187173.1:0-14443 GCA_032359455.1 Chlamys rubida | reverse complement strand
GATAAGGTCCCAAATTTAGTCGCCTCTTACGATCATGCAATTGGGGGCAGCAGGTACAATTCTTACGCCCTACCTGCCTAATAACCTGAGGTTAGATGTAGACCCTTAATGAATCAAATCTTCACAAATTCTTAACTGTGAATACTCTTTACTTATGTTATCTTTAGTCCAGATAATGCACTACTGTGTACAGAGACTGACAAATGCCATCAAGTAAAGGATAGGCATCATCAGCATATTGTCCAAGTTTAAACTTGTTTCCAGATATAACTAGTCCTTTAATACCATTACACAATTTAATTGCAAAAGACAAAAAGTTCTACTCCATTTATAAAAAGATATGGAGAGTGTGGATCCCCTTGATGATTTTTCTTAATCACAATAATATATTGTCGTTTTCTCCCTATTTCTTTACCAATTTGATTTCGACCTTAGCATTAATATTTCTACCATTTTTTTACGGATTTTTGCTAATATTGATATTTTAGTCTCTAAATCTTTCTCTAGTTTCCTGTTTTGTTTTGTTGTGTTTCAAATATCCTTTCCCCTTTTCAGTGTTTTTAGAATTAACATCTAAAACAATGCCTGAGTGGTCTGTTGTATATCCCTGTATAATCTTTGAGTCTTTAGTTCGAAAACAAGTTTTCTGAGACCAAAATATTATCTAATCTAATCTGTTGTATGGTTTTTGTTCGATTCCACGTGATTTCTCAATTCAGGATCAAGCTGTCTCCATGAATCAACAAGTTCATAAGTATCTATTATATCTGTGATGGTTTACTGAGCTCTTTGATTGTCATCATGTCTAATATTGTGTGTGTCTATATATTTGTCTTGTACAGCATTCCAGTCACCACGTAATATTAAAGTAGAATTGTTGGATACTTTCAAAGTATTAAGTAAGTTCATAAAGAAGTCTGGGCAATCCTGGTTTGGTCCATATATACTAGCTAGAGTTAGGCAGTTATAAATTGTAACATCTATAATGATCAATCTCCCTGAATTGTCAATTCTACTACCATGTATTGTGCATTTAAACGTATTTCTCAGAAAAATTGTCACACCCGCTGATCTTGAATAAAAGTTGCTAAATATACATTGACATCCCCATTCCCTTTCCTAAATCTTCTCTACCTTTTCATCACAGTGTGTTTCTTGAAAACATACAATGTCTGCCTGTTTCTGCTTGACCCAATGAAATACATCTCTACGTTCAGTTTTATCAAAGTACAGCCCTTACATTCATTGATAAAAACTGCATACTACCCATTAACACATATTTGATTACCACAAAAACCAGCCAAACGTCCCCCAGTCACTTCATGCATTGATTTCCGCTTATCATTTAAAATAATAGATATGTACACACACACACAACACTGTTATTTGACATTACACTTAAAATAAGGTACAAATGTACAAGAACATACACACAACACCATTCTTTAACATGAATTCTTTAGCATCACACTTAAAATGTTGATAAAATTATCCATGAGTTCAAGAGTTTGAATTTTGAACCACCAGCCTGTTTGTTTTAACTGTACAGTTCATTAGATTCCTCTCAAACACGGCACTTATAAAGTATAATTATATGAGCATCACTTTATCATTTGGAGAAACCAGGCCTTAAAACTGAAAAATGAAATCCAAATTTCCTAACAGTTCTAGTATTGAAATGGTATTCAAACATTTTCTTCAAAATTATCTACCTAGCCCCAAGTTTTGAGCCTATAAGAAGCAACCCTTTTAAATCTAGAACGCAAAGAGGTCAGAGAGAATCCCGCCATATGTTAGACCGTAAATAATCTCACATTCTTTGAGCAGAATGCACAATTATTGTTGTGATTTTAAAGTATTGGTTATTAATATTAAATCCGTTACACATGTTTGTGGTCTAACAAATACCAACAACTGTCATAAGATATTGTGTGAAAAACAATCAATTACATCTGAATGCAGCAGCTTCATTACATAAGCAGGGAATTTGTTACCCATCAAACCCCTGTATGAATCTCCTTTAAAAGATATCTCGCAAATAGAAGTTCGCCAATGATAATGCATAATAAGTAATAAACATATAGTAACCAAAGCATATAATACATTTGCCCTAGCAGGTGTAACCCAATTCGTGAAAATAAATATATATATATATACATGTACTACAGTATATACTGTATTTTGGCTAATATGGCTTATAAGCGGATCTAATTAGTGCGAATGATCAAGATTAAAATAAGTTTTGATAATAAGTAATAAACATATAGTAATTAAACATTTTTGTATACTTTTGCTAATTGGTGTAACTTATTAGTGGGAATTGTTCACATTAGAGTTACTTTAAATGATAAGTTATTAATACAAAGTAATTAATTAATTGAATATATTTTTTCATGTTTTCACATATTGGGCTGATATGCTTTGCCCTAGCAGGTATTTTTTTCGCTTATTATTGTATCTTATAAGTGAGATTTGTTCACATTAGAGTTACTTTGAAAAATACGTAATTAACAGATAGTAACTTAGGAATTTAAAACATTTTTTCATGTTTTTATATATTGGGTTGATATGATTTGTCCTAGCAGGTGCAACCCAATTCGTGAAAAGTGAAAAAAGTCTTTGTATGTTTTGGCTAATTAGTGTATCCTATTAGTGAAAATTGTTCACATTAGAGTTACTTTGAATAATGAGTAATTAACAGATAGTAACTTGGGAATAAAAAAAAAAAAAATCAAGTTTTCACATATTGGGTTGATATGATTTGTCCTAGCAGGTGCAACCCAATTTGTGAAAAGTGAAAACAAAATCTATTTTTTTTGTTTTGCTAATTAGTGGATTTAATGAGTTGGGATGGTTCACATTAGAGTTAGTTTGAATGATAAGTAATTTAAACACAGTAATTAATTAATTTAATATAGTTTTTCCTGTGTTCACATATTGGGTTGTTTTCACATATTGGCACGATACAACACACCCCTCTCTGTGTCAACAGCAGTTTACACACCTGACCAAATGGTGATAAAATAATCCCAAAACGCGTATTGTATTCTTTATATATACGATAGATAACCTTCATAATAACTCATCAGCCTGGAATTAAATATGAAGTATATTTTGTTTAGTTAGTTGTAATGGAAATATGTACATATAGAAAACGTAATGTATTGAAATGGCCCATTGAGGATTTTTTTTTTTATTATTATGGGTAAACTACTATACCTGTAATACAATGGTATATTTTAAAGTTGCTATATATTCTTAATGTCTATCTTCAGAAACTGATTTCAATTATTAGGCTATTGCTTTTTAAAGCACCCTACAAGGAATTCCTTAAGCTGGTTAATGAAAATATATAGAACGGTAATATCAATAACAGGGTATCTTTCGTTAAACATAAGTCATTTAAGCTATGTCTGTCTCAGCATAATATCGATGATTTATGTAGATAAAATATTCGACAAAGCTGAACAAAACTTTTAATTGCCCCCTCTAAATGTTATTTATACAGATTTGTTTTGTAAATGATGTTCTTTTACAATTCTACTTAAGAAAAGATAAACTAAATATAGAATTCATTTTTTCAAAACTGCACATGTCCTGACTTTGATTGACTGTTGAGACAGGATACACGAATTTAACCAACTCAGCTACCTGATAAGCGATATTTCCCGGGCTCGTTTTGATTACAGATATTCCAAAATGAAATAAAGGAGAAATCTTTGTATGGTAAACAACAGTGGAATTATCTAGTGGATTGTTTGCGATTCTATAGATAACCTTTTCCCTTCTTTATCTCATCCTCGATAGCCAGGGGTTACGCCTACTTTCGCTCTCTGTACCCCTCTGAAAGTTGTTCAACAGTACAGACATACACCAAGAAGATGAGGTTCAGCTTTTGCGTCGGTGACCGTGTGCGCATTACATGCTTGAGAAACATATTTACTCGCGAATATGTTGAAAGATGGACCGGTGAAATATTTACGATAGTAAAATGATTCTGTAGACAATCCGTGCTAATCTGCCGACTGAAAGATTACAGCGACGATGAACACACGGGTTCCTCTTATCAATCAGAACTGCAGAAAGTGGATCTTAGAGACAATGATATAAGGAAAATTGAAACGGAGGCAAAGGACGAAACAACTATTGTACGTGAAATGGCTTCACTAGCCAATTACATTATCATCTTGAATAAATTGTTAAATACTAATGATGTTGTTGATTTGTAAAGTTTTGTATTCATATTATTTTCATTTTTTGCGTCATAGCTTTTGATTACTAGTATTTGTACTGTTTGTCTGATATAGCCTTTGTAAATAAAATGCGTTGTACACACATTTTGATTCTATAGTCGTCTCGCATAGCTAGTGAACTGCATAGCGGGTGTGTGTAGGAGTGTAAACATGTTTATCCTTATGAGTGGGTATACTGTTGTCAATACAGACATGTCCATACTTGTGTTGGATAAAAGCTGAGCCGCCTAGGCGTCTACATGGATCCTTAATGAGTTTATTTGTGAAGCAATGTCATGTACAGACATGTACTATCTTCAAGTTCATTATGTAATTTAGTTAGTTAAGCAAATATGATAAGGTAATCAATTATTTTTATAAATTCGTTCCTAAAATAACCGAAGTAAGATAAAGATATTGAAAAATATATTTAACAGGTATAATTTATATCATTTCTTTATGTAACATGCATTTACACGCCTTCTCATATTGCAATCTGTGCATTTGTTTACTGCGATATTAATCACGTATTGCTTTGGGTTGCTGGTATGTGAAAATGCCAATAAAGACACAATTATACAGGTGTATCAATATATCTGATAAGAAACAACACGTTACATACAGGGCATCAGGTATACCGGTTTTCGATGATTAATCGTTTTATCAATTTACTATCAGTGACGTAGATATGTCACAATCGAACAGACCTGTGGGTCGTTTACAATTTTTTTGTTCGAAGGTGCTTATACACAATAATTTAGCTACGTCCCTTTGCATTTTGTTTAGTTACAAAGAGAGAATTACACGTGCGGCAAAGGTGATTCAAGGCTTATTATATTCAAATTGAAATTAGTCACACACTGAAAGTAGGGAAAACAGTTTATACTTTTGCCTTCAATAATTTAGGCTTACTACATAGGCCTGTTAAACAGACTAAACCTTATGCTGTTGTTATTCTATTCATACTGCATACAAAACAACCATTTCCTTTTACAGAAACACGCTGTCCATCAATTGCTGTTGAATTAAGCCTAACGATAAAAATGTCAATACCTTACAGTGTCTTTTCAGAAAATACTTCAAAACCGAAAGTAATACGACCTCCCTGTTCGAAGAAAAGTCGCACCTGAAATGACATTAGATACTCTTTTGTCACGTGGTATCTATCAAGCCCGGTAACCACCACTGCGACACCGCTACCACACGTACACAGGACATTGCAAACTTCATAATGGCGTCTGCAGCAGTGGTTTGTGGTGGTTTGATTGCCCTGGGATTGTTCGTTTTGCAGGCGGTGGGGGTAGGCACACACTATTGGTATGTACTAGAAGTGACAGGGCTAACTGAGATTAGTGTCGGCCTGTTCCAGATTTGTGCAGAGGTTACCATTCTCGGCAGCAGTACCAGCCAGTGTTTCAGTTACAACAACTACGTCACCAAAGCGACTCTCGTTGACTGTAAGCATCCTCGAGTATTTATATGAACTTTTAAAATTCGATTACACATTAAAATTATGTTGCATGATATATGAAGCAAGTAATCTTATTGAAGAACACGTTATTTTGTTCGCGGACATGTTGAAAAGTATGTATGACAAATTTTAAACTATGATTTTGTATTTAATTGAATTGTACATTTGTTTTAAAATACTTAGCTTTTAAAATCGTTAAAATAGTTTAAATCAAATTATTCTCCATTGTCATTCAAAGTTAAATGTTGGACTGATCAAATGAATTATTCTCTTCATTTAAATTATAGAACTTTTATTTACAGTTATGAATTTACATTTTTCTGTGTCTGAGCTGATGGGGGTCATCATAATTTTCCTGAGTTCTGAGTAAGGGTATTGAGTTCTGCTTGTTCGAGATTCACTTAACATCCGAGGTCTATATATCTTGTATATCACTGACGTATCCGGGTCCAGAAAACCTCTACCTCTTGCACACCGAACATTTCAGTCTCAAAATATTGTCAAATTAATATTAATCATCGCGCTGATTTCCATTCTTGTTTGGGTGTTATATTTGTCATTGTATTTCTGTTTAAAAATGGAAGAAACACGTTCGACCTGGGTACGGTGAGTTTGCCAGGTTTATTGTTAAATCTTATTGGATATTGTTTGAAATATTATTAATAGCCCTACTTCAAAAACTTGTTTTGACCTTGTATTTGCTATATCATATATATACTAAAGCCAACAGTTGAAACATTTGTGTGATTCTTAGTAAATAAGTAAGACATTGACATGTTTTTGAAAGCTATTCAAAATTTTAATGACATATTTGACAAAAATAAAATAAAAATTAACATATCAGATCCGACTTAGATATGTTTCTCCCGTATTTAACGAGAATTCCTTGCAAAGTCTTTAAAAAAATAAAATTAAAAAAATATATGAGCTTATTAAACAAGAATGTTTATATGATTAAACAATTTTCAGAGATTTTTTAGTCTGACATCTAGGTCTCAGGCCTCAAAGAACAGAATTTCCGCAAGGGGATTGGCATAGACAAATAACCGGGTTCGTCAATGCAGTAACCTTGGGGTACGTTTGTCGGCCGCCAGCACCGCTAATGAACAGGTGCATTATGTGAGCGATCCTTATGCGTTTCTCGTCAGAAACAGTGTAAGCCTAGTACTTCACAGTATATGTAGATAACATGACTACAAATAGTTATATGCATTAGATAAATTAAAACCGTAAATGCTGCACAATATGACTGCTGTAATTTCCTTTTGCATGGAAAGCTGAATAGTCACAAAAATATTTGGTCAACAATAAATATAACGGTATAAAATGAATCTCTCACCGGAACTTCTTCCTGTTTTAAGTGTTATGACTACCCGAGAACGTTCTATTTACTTTAGAGTTGGCGTCATACCATATTTGCATTCATTTAAATGTACTTTTGTGTCTTAAAAGTATTGTTTTAGTTGAATATTTCCGTATTTAAAACCTCAGTATTGCTCTTAAATCCCTACAAAAAACAACAACCCCAAAACAAAATATAAAAACAAAACATTGATTACATTCTATACGTAATTTGCAAACTTCTGTGCATGATCCAGATTGCATTTCATTTTCAGATGATCATGTCTAACAATAACAATAGATGTAAAGTTTAAATAGTCTATTGCATATTTGGCTTTTATAAAGTATACAAAACACACCAGGGGACACCAACAAATGAATAACGTCACATAAAATCGATAAGACCCAACGTGTTATAATGGGTCGATGCTATGTTGGGTCGTTTACCGCATTCAATCGATTTTCCATTACCATCACTTGATAATTGCTGCAAACGGATTTGATACGAGCTATTACACCATTGCAAAACCCCTATCCGCAATATGTTTATATAAATTGAAAAATAGTATAATATTGATCACAATCACTAACATCTTACATGGAACGAGAATAAATGTAAATGGAATATTAGAAAGACCTTGAAGAAAAAACATAAAAATGTAAAATGTAAAAGCATAAACCTTTCACAGGATTAGACGCAATATTTGTGTTTCTAAAATTGTAGTGTTGGTTGTATTTTTACCGTTAGGTTTTCTTTTACGTTAAGTATTCAGTTGTTGTCAATAACAACATCCTGATTAAAGCGTGAATCATTGAATAAGTATCACCTTTTGTATATTAAAACAAGGGTATGATAAAGAAAAAATAGGGTTGCAGAATCCTCAACAAGTTTTGCTTTAAAATGGTCAGAGATTATCGGATTTTATTTATATTTTAACATCACACGTTACATGTTAAGTCTCCACCCTCTAGTGATTTAGGATAATGGTGGTTTCTGTTTATCAAATATCGGAAAAATGTAAGCCTTAAGAAAATGAAAGTGAAAACCATGAGACTTACCTGTTCACGAGAATGTAACACAGATACCCATCCCATAGTTCGCATATGTACGTGTTTAACTATTTACTTTTCTTATCCTTAGTTATACATTAACGTAGATCAAAAGGTTTTATCGTTCCAACGAATGATTTTCGCCGTTCAATCGGGAACCGTCGGCACTTTTCGTAAACGAGAAAATCCTTGACATGTTCACATACCTCACGCTGATGTTGTTATGGCAAGTATGTGGTCGGAATTTTAGGTCTGATCGCATCACGGTTGATGATTTTTTAATGATCAATACTGCGTCGTTTTCTTCCCGCTAGTTTTTTATTGTCATCCGGTTACAAATGATGTCTAGCTGAATAAGATAAATCGTGAAAGTGAAAGTAAATTGATGCAAACAAGATGTTAAGAAACATGCAAAAATATGCACAGATACACAAATTTGTCGAGAAAGGATGTTTTTGTTTAGGACACTTATAAAATGTTATATAGTTTCTGTGAATGGCTGGAGTCCAACCAGGAACGACGTAATATACTCGTGGTTATTAGAGAAGGGGTTTGGTAACTCGCAATAAACATATTACAATCGGCCAACCACGCCTGATTCTGGTACCCGTTTGATGTATGTCCGGAATCAGCCGAGTTGTGACGGGTGAGGTTAATCTATGATTAACAAAAACGTAAAATTATAATATAGAAAATAAATATATATTGGTATAAGGCGATGAAACCAATAAACAAAGATCTTAAAAGAACATTTCATTTCATGACAAAATGACTTGTTTTTTCTTTAACACGCAAAGCAGATACCAGAACAGTGTGCTATTAAAAAAACCCTTTATGATGAACAGTGAATCAAATTTATAACACGTCCAGGTATCCAAGATGTTGCTAAGGAATTATGACTAGACAAAGAAATATAATCTGATAAATCTGGATTTATTTGTGAGCTGGTACCTTTATTGTTACAGAGACCACGTCAGGCTCTCTCGGGTGGTGCATTGATAGGTATTTTTCCTATCATCATGTTTTATTCGTCCTTTGTATTTGTATGAAACTAAAAAAACAAAAACAAAAAAACGAGACGTTTGACCGGACGAGTAGATCGTCTTTCTTAAATATTTATAAATGTCAAGCGGTTTTAATGCAGTTGTGTTGACATCCAGTTTGTATGTAGGCGATTGAACTGGTTGACGTAGCAAATTGATATTTCAAAAATGATATTAAATGAAACGCCTCCACAATTAATGACACATACACTGTATATACATTTTAATGTGATATTATATATGCTCTATGTTAAAGGCGTTCTACACCTGGCCATATGTGCATTTGAGTGAGAGGCATCAGGAAGATTAGGTGGATAGAAGTTATCGTTTTTTAATAACACCTTAACGGAAATGGCGACAGGAAGAAAACAAAATGTCTGAAGTATTGGATTTTGATAGTTCTAAGCGGAATCTAATTTTTGAATAAATTTTCTTCCTTTTCTAAAAATGCACAACAATAAAATAACAACCAACTCATTCAAAGCTGGGTAAATGTAAGGCAATACTGCTCTTGGCAACTTGATCAAATAACTAAACAAGCACCACAAGAATGTCAAAATTTGCAAGACTTTAATAGATGCATTACGTATACCATTTAATAAAGGATGTATCTTTTATGAAGATCAAAACTACACTGAAGTTAATAAGCAAGGTAAACAATGACAATAGTATGATAATTAATTGGTACATGTATAAGATAATTAACTAGCTGTTCATACGACATAAACCACAAACATACACACATACAAACATACAAACATACAAACAGACAGACATACAAACATACAAACATACAAACAGACAGACATACAGACATACACACATACAGACAGACATGCAACAAATATTTATAAGGCTAAATGCCTACAGATAATTTCATCCCCCTTAGCTTTAATATAATTTTAAAAAATGTTAAAAATATGTCAGAAACTATTGAATGTTCACTGATGCAGATGTGCAGAACAATTGCATTTGATGAAAAATGATTTGGGGAAAGTTTACTTTTTGAATAACCTTGAACTTATATTGCACTTCAGTTATTTCTTGGTCATTTGAGTCCCTTATGACTTCTATATTATGTTTTCTTTCTTTCTTTATCTTTACTGTTCGTCCTCCGTCACTTTGGTATGTTCGTTATTATATTGATGTTAATAGTGCTTTGACAGTAAGTGTTAGTCTGTAGTGTTTGTAAATATCATAAAGGTTGGTTGTTCGTATTTGTGAACTGTAAGATCGGGTTGCTTCCAAGTGTGGTGTGGAATACATTATTGTAATGTTGACTCTGTATACATTATATATGATTGTGCTTATACCAAGGATAAGTCACGTGTTAAGTTTCTATTGACATAACGATCCTCATGAGTTATTATTTTGCAATATTCTTGATATATAGCTAACCGCTTGTATAGTTATATATGTTTCTATATGATACTGGCTCTGCGCTCTGTTTAAGGGACAAAAACAGGTCCCACACGGAACTAAATAAAGAAAAACATACATCCAGCCTTTTCAGTCCCGCAACAATAATAGAATAGGCCGACAAGAGCCCTATTATGTAATCCTGAAATCTTGAATACATTTGTATTTGCTTACACACCCAATCGTCTAGGGCAGTACGCAAAGGTATAGCCAAACGTCAGCCAAACGGTTGGGTTAACATAACTTGATATACGGATAATATATACCTGGAATATCATTGTCATGTTATATAATGGTTTCTTATTGTACTGTACTGTTACTATACACATAAGGAACTTATACAATGATAACGTTAGTGCAAAATGGAACGCTATCTTTTTTCAATGAACTATTTTTATAATATTCATTTGCTTTTCGTTTCGTTATTCTTTACAGTATATACTTATAAGAAAATTTCTTTTTGAAAATATCAGTTTTAGAATTGTTTATACTCTCTTAATATTTCCGAAGAAAGCGTGATGTACTGAAAGTGTTTAGTTCTTCAGCACTGCAGAGGAAAACATCAAAAACCATAAATGAATTGTATGCAATACATGGTATGGAAAGGAAGGTATGACGCCTACCGGTCCATGATAAGTCATCTTCGAAATCCAAGGATACATTTTTGAATTTTCTCATGATAGAATCGAACGCTCTAACGCTAAGCTATTTGATCATTTTTAGACATCATAACTAAGCGATCGCATGGCTGATACATAGTTGTACTTGTACATTGAAGATAATCAAAGAGAAAAGATTGTATATTTTGACCTTACATTGCCGAACGATTCTCTTTCATCTTTCTTCAAAGCATTACATTGAAATAACATGTATTTTTAAATTCTTTGGCAGTTTTCTGACTGTTTTCTTGGATCATACACAAATCGAAGGATGCCACTGAGAAGATATATTTATAAAGAGCGTTGCCCTTGGATCCTGAAAACGATACAATGTATGTGTAAGAAAGAGGAGGTTTTAAGCTAGAAACTCGGACTTTTTGACAAGTTTGTTCTTCTCATTTCAGTTAACTACTACGTGATTGCAGGGCTCAGTGTCGTAGGCTGTATCCTACTCTTTTGCAGTGTCATCATCGGTTTCGTGGGATGTGCTAGCACCAGACCAGGGCGTCCTACTGTTCAAAACCTGGGCGGCATTTGGTTCATTTCGGGTAAATATGTCCGATCATCTAAAACATCATAATCTTTGCAAGTTAGCATGTTCTACCGCTCAAACCATGTTCTATGCACGCAATAATATGGGGTAGGCAAAATTCATGCTGACAGCTTGTTATGTGCATGTTAATATGACCGGCCGTCCAAAACTAGACTGACATCTATTTATCTGCAGGTAAATATTTCAAACTGTAGTCCTTTTAAGATGCTTTCATGCAGCTTATTATGTGCGACCGTCCAAACACATTTGGTAGCTGTTCTTGTGCAGGTCATATGCCCTTTCTTTTTGTATGTAGCAATACACGGCCATTCGCAGTGAACGCGAGTGAAGATTATATTCCACTGAGGAAATATTAGCGAAATTCAAAAACAAAAACTGATGACGTAACTTGTCTTATCCATCAAATAGAGTGTAGGTCACATTAACTTAAAATAGCATAAAGAGGGCCTAAGCATAACATACGCTATAATATATTATGTAGTTTTGAATTTGGTCATGCAGAAAACCTTGAAATCTCTGGCATCACTCATTAGTCTGGAGAATCCTAATGAATGCAGATATGAAGAAACTCTTGAGTGGCGAATCTCCTCGATCATGTTAACCCCCTCACTAGGGAACGTAATTGTTTTAATGGGGGAAAAGACACCTTACCATCATGAAATTAGTTTCAGTATGTTTGTCGTGCAGTTTTGAAACTAAGGTGACCATAGCTTATTATAATACTGTAGGACGATGAGAAGAACCTATAGTATCTTTGTTTTAAACATTTGGAAATAAATGAGATGTGAGAAATTCTCCAATTCCTGTATTCAAAGATAATACGAAGTTAAAGTTTGGAAGATATATCTTAAAAATCCTGAACAAATTAAGCTTCTTAAAATGCACAACCAGATGGGCTAAAAAGTAGCTAGTTTCCATTATCAGGCTGATAGTCTGATGAAATATTTCCCCATCGATTTCGATTAATGTTTTAACGACCACAAATAGTATGTGGGCAACATCACCCAGTATTTATTCTACTAGAACTGTGGTGAGTGATGAGGGAAAATCATGATTTTATTTACAGCAATAGTGCTTGTATCTGCATTTACCATTTCTTCGAGACGTATTTTACTAGTTCCTTTTATAGCAAGTTGAAATGAGTTAAGTTATGAAGATTGAAGGAACTATAGATTTTTTTTTGAAATCTACAATTTATGGACAAAGGTAAGGTATTCTCTGTTGGTATATTATGTCGAAAATCCGATTGACTGAGAAATGTTGTCTTTATCGTACGTTAACGGATATAACTACACGATGTCGGCTCTGTCTACTGAAAAAACGTCGCCGATATTCAATTACAATCTGTAAGGTTGTTATAGCTGGGCTAGATGGATAATTGTATTACGTAACACGTTTTATCTGTAGGTGCTTTATCACGCATTCAACGCCCACAATCTTTAAATATTTAAAGGGACATTAAACCTTTAATAATGGATGCAAACTAATACTTGAGTACGCGGATGGATGGTTTCATTTTCTTTTTGGAAAAAAACCCCTAACCATTCTGTTGCATTATAGACAAAACACTTGTTCAGCTGTTTTCTATAGCAATGACGTCACATCTGGCGGTTACCTGGTGAAATTCTTTGTTAACATAAAGGTCAATTGTACAGTTCAACAGATATCAGTGTTTACTTGGCTACAGAACGAATTATAAACTAAAGGTAAACAATCTTCATTTTAAAATTACCTTGACAGGTTTTTAAATTTACTAACAAATTTTCTTTTTAAAAATATTTTTATATATCAATAGCATACATGTATCTTTAAAAAAACGATTACTGTATATCTCACGTTTGTGTAAAACATCTGTCGTCTCCGTCGTGAAAATCGAGTTTAGATCTGGTAACGAATTTTATATTTCTCTCTTTAAACGATACATAACAACTCCTTCGTCAGGCAGTTATTCGAATGGGTGTGACACTATCCTATCTTTAAATTTCAAGGAATAGAAAGTAAAAATAGAAGGTTTTCGTCTAAAAGATGACTGGACAATTGGATGCTTTCATAAAAACATACGAAAGCTTGCTGATAGAAGATATCCAAATAATTATTTTTATCTCGTTATAAGGAGCTAGTTTCTCATTATAAGGAGTTACTATTTCGATGAACTAGCTGGTTATAAAGATAAACTAAGGTGTTCTAACGGGATGTTACCACTAGCCCTCCACCACTGGTGGCCTACGTGGGGCAGTCGCCAGGTACTGGCCGTAGGTCGGTAGTTTTTCTCCGGCAACTCAGGCTTTCCTCCACCACCAAATCATGGACGTCCTTAAATGACCATAGCTGTTCAAAGGACGTAAATCACTAAGAAACCAAGCCATTCTAACGAGATGTTTTAACTAGATAAAATAATTATTTTGATGTTCACAATCAAACATTATGCATTCGAGTACATACAACTAAGTAAAATCTCCAACGGAAACAATGAATATGTAAAAGTTTAAAAAAAAAGGTTGAATATATTTTATCAACACCAGAACACGAGACTTCCTTCCACGCAATGATCTTTGATATGATCTTGAGGGGACGGTCGCTTTTATACGTCTTCCTTCACTTTTCTTTTCTTGAATGAAGACCAAGATCATTTCTTAATAATTACTTTTGAAGCACAATATAAGGGCTAATGACAA
>JAUMHH010187162.1:2318-14444 GCA_032359455.1 Chlamys rubida | reverse complement strand
GATCATGATTCTATCGCAGATTAGAACATGGTCCGTATCCAATCAAAACACGCGTTGCAAACGAATCGTGTTAGAATATATAATAAACAAACATATTGGTTACACTTAAATGTTTTCTTTGCTTTTCATTATGACGACACGTTAGAGGGCGATATATTTAATTGTGACGTCATGATTTACGGCAAGTCCGTCAATGGTGAGCGCCACACTTCCTTTACACATATGCTCGGCACAACATAACTGTTTCTACATCTCAAGTTTATTTATTTCAAAGCGTAAGAGCCTACAGACAATCGCTGTACGTCTTCTATTTTTTCTTACGCAATACAGTTCGCGTGCAATTTGACGAAACACTCGTTAAAATGTGTATTGTACACATCGAATTAGCATTTTGTTTTAACTCCAAAATAGTCATTAGCGTTGATCCGAAAATATAACGTAGGTAGAATGCTATTTTTGTCTGTGTCCGTTTTGAAGCAAATGCGAGCCATAATTATTTGTCGAGGTTCTTCTCTCAAACCGACGTCTCAATCCCTGCAACCCCTTTTAATGACTGATGGCTACAGAAATCGGTGCCTTCTGTAACATAAGGCTGGGTATATGGCTTCAATGCAGTCTACACCGAGCCGACGGTAATAGGCATTGATCTTTATAGCTAGTTTATCAAAACAGACAGACATTTTAACATTTCCGGTCGGATTAAAGTCTTCGGAGGGGCAATTCTGGACTGACGTCTTATACGAATCCTATGTGATTAATATATATATCACCAAAATCCGTTTAAGGAATGAATTGGCGACACGAACTTGGCTTACAAGCAGTAGTCTACATTACCAACAGAGTAGAAAGAATCAGGGCTGGCTCTACATCGAAGGATTTGCTATATACAAAATAAACCGTCTAGCCTTTACCTTTTATTTTCATTCGATCAACAAACTTAACGCAGGAACTTAAAGGTGTTACAATGTTTCAATACTTTCAATGACTACTTCATATTAACATTTCAGTAGCATCTGCGAGTTGATTATAAGAATATATATATATATAATCAAAACTTAATAAACATAGAGCAAACAAAATCAAAAAAGAATGTATAAATAGTTCATACAATGATATCTAAGTTGGCACGTGACAATGTGTGACAAAGATCAATGCGAGGTTAATTTGATTCCTCCGAGGCTTTCAAGGTACGCAGTGTGTGCTAGGAACCCAAGGCTAACCTAACTTAATTGTGCCGGCGTTGTTTAGCAATACGACGATCAAAGGAATGCTTGATCATACTGACTGTAACAGAAATACAAACCACCAAAAATTGAAGAAAATCTTTTCAAACTTTTAGACTTAACGACAATTATAAATAAATAAGTATAAGGGAACGATGTAAGTTGAAGAAAAGTGTTTACTAGTTGTTAAAATAAATTAAGTTAACATTTACATAACGCATGTGAGACTATGATGTAGTATATTGGTTTACACTAAATCGGGAATTATTCTGAGTTAACTTGAAAATGATATGTTATTACAGTAACTATGCAGTGTTGACGATATGGCAGTAAAAGGTAGTTTTGGACGTCTGGGACACCTGCAATCCTTTTGCTTTCAAACGCGCTTATGTTCAGAAGAATTGTCAAATATTTGGTTTGTTATAGCTGTGCGAGATCAGGACATTAGTGTTAACCTTTCCATACGGCGCATGGGTGCTGTGAATAAACCGGTACACTTAGTTGAAAGCTCAAAGATTCTTGCAAAGTTCTAGATTTATTGAGTGATTTATTTATAAGTGATGAATTAACTAAATACTGATATATCATTTCATTAGAAAATTATTTGAACCCCATAGATCAGATTACATCGCAATGCAGATTTTCATTAAAAGTAGATCTACATGTAGATTTCAGTACTGGTGGTTGTCTGCTAACGCAAAAACGTAGGTGGAACACGTGTGTAGCCAAACAAAAATAAATTCATCATTTCAAGAAATTAATCACCAAAACGTCTTTGTGTTTTATTGATTATGCATTTATATTCAAGTATAAAATCGTACCCCTGTTGATGAAGGGAGAAAAATTCAAAATAACATAGCAGCCTATATTGCCGGAAAAATGTCATTATAACCCGTGGATGTATGAAAACCAGGTTGTGATTTTCGGGTGAGCCTGGTTTTAGCAGCCACCTGTCTTAAGCTGCGGGTCCCTTGGGTGGCCTCTTAATACAGGTTTGACTGTATATTGAAGAATTTTTGAAGAAAAAAAAATACTTTGTTTAACGTCCTATTAACAGATAAGATAATTTAAAGACGTACCTCCATGTGTGATGTGTAAGGGTGTATGTGTGTATGTGTGCGCGAGACAGAGTTTGTTGATGTACTTTCCTCCTTGTGATAGCGCGGATCTGATGCCGACTTTGTAGTGCTATCTCACTCAAAACTAAGAGAGATCTACGATTAATAATGACAGGTTTCTATTCCATTTTGAAATAAACAAAAAAAATATATTATCATCAAAATTCCATACGCTATTGAAAATTGTAAAAGCAGTTGAATAAACCCGTTTACAAATCCGGACGATAATGTGGTATATTCCCTTAATATTTTCTATGCTGTTCCAACTAGCAAACTTTTGCGATCCCGGATGCTAACTCGTTTGGTTGGTACTATCGTCTAAGGAGAACAGGTCTGACTGTTGAGTGATAATTGCATATTTGTACTTAGTATGATGGACGATATTCCCAAATTTAGTGCCCGGGGTAAGGATTCGTGTTGCTTTATTTTGCATGTCTACCATCTTGACACTAAGATATTGCTTTTGCTGTCCCAAACTTTATCTGTATTTTTAATAATGGTCTAATGGATGTTATGTTCATTATGTGGAAATTTTGTATCAAAGAATATATCAGTATATCAGGTTTCTTCACAAAAGATTAGGCAGATTTCGTTAAAAATAGTATATATATAGAACAAAAACAAAAAAACAAAAACAAAACAAAAACGAGAGATCACCGCAGTGGTAACGAAACCAAAATTACAGTTCAAAATCGATAAATGTAGATTATAAAAATCATTAAGGACAAATTTACACAGAAACCCTTGAAAAAGTACAAAATTATATGTTCCGGAAAGGCTAGGCGTCTTGTAAATCTAGGTCAAATCAAACGTCCTCAAAGTGATAGCCGGCGCAGTGACAATGAAACGAACAAGACACACTTATGCGCATAAACGAAAAACATCTACCTTCATATCTCACAATGATGTAAGATATTTCCGTGTGATATCAAAATACTGACCATAAAACATTCCAAAACTCTCAATCAACCTGCCTCTATGGAAACCATGTGCTGTACGTTTTTTTGGCAGCAGTCGACATCAATCATAGAAATAAAAATGTATAAAACAGTTAATAAATACCGAATCAATTGCGACATATTAAAAGTGTATGTTGGTGAAGCGGTGATGTTACTCGCAAGAAAGAGAACGTTCACGACCTGGAAAACCGAAATCCTCGCGCTTACATGTACCGTGTAGCCCAAAGTTAGCCGTCACTGTTGGTTTGTCATGCTGATCGACATGGCCAATGCATTTTTATTTTGGAATTGAAGGACAGCACGTCGTACAGCACGTATCTGAATTTGAAATTGATACTGATTATCTCTTCAATAAAAACAGCATCATACGAAAACTAGAAAAGTGGCAGAGTTTATCCCCAAAGGTATACCTGCAGTCAACCAGGAACTCAAGCATTCGTAAGATTTCATCCCCAATATATAGCTTATTTTTGGCCTTCGCTGAGCTTTCCACTGCCTTCCTCTCATTCTTTTTGTAATGAAAATAGCGACATGGCATTCACATTATTAAAATCCTAAAAGGCCACACATTCTATACGATTTATGTATAATAAATAGAGGATCTTACATGAGTGTCCATGTCATATTGAATTTATTAAACGAGTTCAATAATTTTATATGATCTCAAATTATTGAACGACACAAAATGATTTTCTTTAAAAAGAAGCGTTCACTGTTGTCCTTTTTACATTTTCTTTTTATAAGTTAATGTATAAAGTGTTTACTGAGAAGAATTCGTTAAAACAGACATAACTTACAAATGATGATCTGTCCTTTTTTATAGAAATATTACCCCGTCTCTTAGAAACAACAACGTGAGTAGAAAAATTGCCACAAAAATAAAATAAAATATAAAATTCATGCTGGAGGAGAAAATTAATATCAACACCTTAAGGTTTTACACAATTTTCACATGGTACCTTCGATCATTCTGTATCAAATTATTTGATACTGAACATTACCTCAGTTTTACCTGGGGACTAGCCTTGAAACAATTAAAATCGAAACCTCGGGAACACATTTTCTCATTATAATTTATCAGCTTGGACCACATTCTAACCTGCTGATACTTCGTACCGTTAAAATGAGATTTTTTAATGTTTGTTTATATCCATCATTGACAAAAATGGCTGATAAAAAGTAGCTGCACTGTGACAAATTCAACCATTAAGAAAACTCTCTACCTAGTAGTAGAAGTAGGTTTTCTTCAATTTGTACAATTTCAATATACTAATCTTAACCATAATCCAATGCACCAATTAGCTCTCTTTCACTAACAGGAGAGCTATTTAAATGCTGCATATCACACCGTTTCTTCTCCATTCCTTTTTTTCAAAACAATTGTTTTTTTGTGTACGTTTAATTTTAAACGGAGTCATAGTTAAGGGTTTGTTGTTGATGAACACGTTGAATTATTCATGAATTAAAATATTACGATAGTAGAGAATCCAGTAAACAAACAAGGTACTAGGTGGTATACAATTTAAATCATTCAGTGTACGTTTTTAAATCCATATAGTTGCGTTCTTGTCTGCACAAGACAAATGCAATTTTACGAGAATTTTCTTTTGACATTTTGAGAATTGAGCAAGCTTTTCACCAAATATTTTGCATGAAAAAACATATTTCAATTTTCCATGGATTCCATTGACTTCCATTCCTTCGGAAATCATTTTGAAATGTCCGTAAAAATCCGACCTGAGACACTGTCGAAATGAGAGAATTGTTAGCAGACTTACCGGAAACTGAATAAGTTCAATTTATACAATAATCAAGTGTGCCGAATCTTGTTGGTATACAATAATAACAAGTTTAGTTTGTTTGCTTACACGCAGCGTCTACAACGAAAATGTAATATTGAAACAACGGACATACAAAAAATCAGCCGGCTTTTTTTTTATAACAAAACCCAAAACTATAACTATGCATAAGTATGTGTAAACCTCATTGAGACTTGAGACAGACTTAACGTGTGTGATGTACTCCTGGTAAGACGAAAAGCTGTTTTTTATTGTTTACAATGTTATTACAATAAATCATTGATTACAGCATAACATTTAAACTCATTTTATTTCAATCGGAAACATCTGCAAAAATAATTTGAAATCAGTCTATAAATGGAACTACTTATCGGACGTATTCATACGCCAACTGGAAAGTTTATGGTAAAGTAACCCCTTCATAGGTATACTGAGTCCAAGCTCAGTATAAATGTTAACATGAAAGCGTGAACCATAATGACTATGTTATAGTTAGTCTGTTTGTTTAAATATGCAATTACAACCACTATCATTGACCGATTTTATGACGAAGTGATTGCCGCGCTATTTTTATTTAGTTAGCATATCTATTTATACTTACAGCTTACATCTATATATACTGCCAGGGCGCTAGCAGTATGCCCATGGTTAATATGCATGCAACAACAGATATACATAACCGGCGCCGAACCGCTTTCTGAGTACCTCTGGAAACAGACCGAGGCCATTAGGAGCAAGGCATTATATACATATTTTGTATAGGAAATTGCAGATGAAAGTCTTAATCCAATAGTGTTTGGTAAGTCTTATTCTTAGGGATAATTTGACAGGTTAACTCATATCATTGTTCACATCGTTTTGTAAATTATAAATTATCAAAATAAGCACAAATTTCCAACCCATTAAATGTTTTAATCTGAATCGTTGTATATCGTTTGATATTGTAATATTATCTACATTTACACGGGTTCATTACGACAGCGTTGCTTTAAAAATCAATATTCTGTGTGCTATCTATTTCAAATCTCACCATATCATCCACTTAATACAGTTTCAATTTTCATTAGATTTTAAATTATGTCCTGAGTATATTTTGATGTTGACATTGCTTCACATTTTCAAGAGACTGCTGTGTGTATATTTGACGGATAAGATACCATTCTTACGACGTTTTATTCATGGCGATCTGTTTCTGTTATAGTAAAAAAAGTTATAGGTAAATATGTCCCTGACTTACATTTCTGTTGTGGTAATAGCGATCAACTTTATCACTTAACATGTTGTAAGAAAAATAAGTCTAGCACAGTAATAGACATGAATGATATAATATACATGATATTAAGCAAGCAAAGTTATCAACATGTATTAAACTACTTCTTATTCAATGATTTTAAAGTTTCACATATAGAAACAAGTACTGTGAAAAAGTCAGAAAATGATGTACAAAAAATTAAATATTTCAAGTGTGCAAAAAAGTGCCAAATGTTAATACTGAATGAGTAAATACACACTGGCGCGTATTACACATTATGATAGTGCAGTTGTTCCCAAACTGGTAATATGACAAAGTCTGTCGATTTGGGGAGGACTTTTGTCTTATGTAAAACAAAATGGAAACCTAGTGTGTTAAAACAATTTACTTTCATAAACAAACAATACTCATGTTAAGATTTGTCTTTTAGACATGACTGGAAACGTGTAAACAAGGATACGTGTAAAATTGCGCACTTCTAGTGAACTGACGTGTTAGCTTATGGAGTATTTAATGTACATGTAAAAGAAAAAACACCAACATAAATAACAAGAGTACAGGTTAACTAGTCTGTAGTGTACTAATAATGAACTAGCTTAGTAACACTACTTATTGACATGCCTACACGTAAGTAAGATTACAGGTGGAATAATATTTAATGTGCAACAAGTGAACCAACAAATTGGCATATCGATTTTATTTTTGTTTTTATTTTTTGTTTTTGCTTTTGTGTTGCGAACGGCATTTGTTATGCATTGACATCATTGTTAAATATATAAAAATCATTGTGTTAAGTGGAAAACATAATCTCTATCAGTGTTTAATACGAGGACGCGATTGGTTCATTATCTGTCCAAAGCGATACATATGCTCAATTACAAAAAGGCAGACAATTCAAAAACACAGTTGGTGACAAAACATAACAGAACAAACAATGTACATGGAGATGATTGATGTCCATCTAGTACAGGAAACAGAACCGGAGGTGACGTGGTCATCTACAGGAAGTGACGTGGTAGGTAATTGCATGGGTTGTACCGAGTTGAAAAACTCGTATTCACCCTCCATGCATCTCGTAAACACTTGTAAAGCTTTCGTCCGGTTGATAGCCTTACTGGCCTCAGCTTCATCAACAAAAACGTCCATCGCCTTATAGCTGTCATATTGAGGGTCGAAGTATGCGTTGAACCACTCAGTGTAAACACCATGGTCAAACTGTAGCATAAAGCACGGTATATTACTTCAATTTTAATAATAACTTCGTCAAAATAGGACAATAATTCGTTGGAAGGCAGTCCATAATACCAAACTAAATTCCAGTGAAATTGTTTCTGGGACTTTTTCCAAATCTGTGAATCATGTGTTATGTCAAAGCTCTTTTAACCTGCACGTTTTATGCCACACCTTATCATAACTGTACTAAAAGTATCATTGTACATTGAAACTTCTCTTATCTGGCCCCTGAGTATATCGACGTCCTGTTTAATCCAACATAATCATATAAACGCAGTATTAGGCATATACGACATGGGTATTGCGACGGTCCGTCTTTTGGGTATGGGAAGCTTATGTTAAAGAGTAATTGTCGCTTGAATATAATTGTAAACAATCTTTACTTGTTAACCTAACCTATAAATGAAAAATACTGATTTGATTAATGAATCAAAACAAGAACACCAATGGTATCATTGAGATCAATGACAGTCGCAGAATGAATTAATGAATCAAGTAAATGCTTGACCATTGAAAAAATTAATAGAATACTGGAAAACCTAATAATTTTGTTTGATATGTAGATATCGAATAAGCCGATGAATACGAGATATATTTACCGATGTCATCTGCTGTCCAAGCCAGGGCCACAACTTCATGCACGGAAGCATCGCCACTATCATGTAGATGGTGTCCTCTGTAGCAGCGATCTGGTATTCGTAGTCTGCGTACGACTGGGAGGCCTCGCTCATATTGACACCCACTGGGTCATTAATGTGCCATTTTGAAAATAACACTTGGTAGTATCTGCAATATTAAAAGTTAAAAGCATTTATTAACTAAAATAGGAACTATCGTTTATAGTTCTATAGAAATGATAATGAAATACAGATTATTTAGGATGGCATATAGTCCAGTAAGCAAACATATTCTATGCCGAGTTGTAGCGTATCTGAAGAATATTTTGTGAGCGACTGGTTTGCACTAAATCTTAAATATAGTTAATGTACACTTCTCTGCTTTTATATTTACGTTTGTAATAATCTTAAGATACCTTTCATAATCTGTCGACTTTTTTCGCAAATAATCTTTGAGTTCTCCGTCAGGTGCTCGTCTCACAGACATGTCGATAGATTGTTTAGCCTTGTAACAGTAGACCGCGTCCTGTACCATGAAGCTCCCTATGGATAAAAGACCGTCATGAATAAAACTGAAGACACTTCGTAAGAAAGGTATCTTATCCGTCAAATGTACACACAGTGTTCTCTTGAAAATGTGAAACGATGTCAACATCAAAATATACTCAGGACATAATTTAAAATCCAATGGAAATGGAAACTGTATTAAGTGGATGAAATGGTGAGATTTGAAATAGATAGCACACAGAATATTGATTTTTAAAGCTACGCTGTCGTAATGAGGCAGTAAAATGTAGATAAAAGTACAATATCGAACGGTATAAAACGTCATGCTTCGACACATGTGGACACATTTTCATATCTTAATTTGAACATACAATGTATACTGTGTTTCTGTTTATTACCTTAATATATATAAAAAACAAATCTATATTTCTGTCTGTATCAGTTTCATGAATCTCTTTTTTTTTGCGAGGCAATAGTCACTGTAGACACACGTAAACCAATAAGACTCTTTACATTGTTTAATGGGTTCGAAATTTGTGCTAATTTTGATAAATTTACAATTTACAAAACCATGTGCACAATAATATGGGCTAACGGGTCAAAATACAGAATAAAAATAAAACTTACCAAACACTGTTGGATTCAGACTTCCATTTGCAATTCCCTGTACAAAATGTGTAGATAATGCCTTGTTCCTAATGGCCTCGGTCTGTTTCCAGAGGTACTCAGAAAGCGGTTCCGCGCCGGTCATGTATATCTGCTGTTGCATGAATAATAACCATATGCATACTGCTAGCACCCTTGCAGTAGATATAGATGTAAGCTGTAAGTATAAATAGATATGCTAAATAAATGAAAATAGACACAGCAATCACTTCGTCATAAAATTGGTCAATGATTGCACAAACAGACCAACTATAACTCCGTCATTATAATTCCCGCTGACATATTAACATGTATGCACTTTCCGCCCTGTCACATACACAACCAAACGAATATATGAGTGAAAAAAGTCACCGTATGGTGACTTTTAATATATTTTCAAACAAATTATACACAAACATGACGATGGCATAACATTTATACTGAGCTTGGACTCAGTATACCTATGAAGGAGTTATTTCTCCATAAACTTTCCAGTTGGCGTATGAATACGTCCCATAAGTAGTTCCATTTATAGACTGTTTTCAAATTATTGTTGCAGATGTTTCCGATTGAAATAAAATGAGTTTAAATGTTATATTGTAATCAATTGTAAACAATACAAAACAGCTATTCATCTTACCAGGATTACATCACACACATTAAATCTGTCTCAAGACTCAATGAGGTTTACACATAGTTATGCATACTTATTGTTTATTTTTTAATTTTGTTTCAATATTACATTTTCGTTGTAGACGCTGTGTGTAAGCAAACAAACTAAAATTGTTATTGATGTACACAAACAAGATTCAGCACACCTGATAAATGCATAAATTACAATTATTCAGTCTTCCGTAAGTCTGCTAAGAACTCTCTCTCATTTTGACAGTGTCGCAGGTCGGATTTTTACGAAAATTTCAAAATGGTTTCCGAAGGAATGGAAGTTCGGACGATTGTCGGAGAGGAATTCATTGAAAATTGAAAATATGTTTTATCATGCAAAATGTTTGGTGAAAAGCTTGCTCAATTCTCAAAATGTAAAAAGAAAATTCTCGGAAAATTGCATTTGTCTTAAGAACGCAACTATTTAGATTCAAAGACGTAAACTTAATTATTTAAATTGTACCTTGTTTGTTAACTGGATATTCTACCATCATCATATTTCTATTAGTGAATAATTCAATGTGTCCATAAACAACAAACTCTCAGCTATGACTCCGTTTAAAATTAAACATACACACGAAAACAATAGTTTTGAAAAAATAGGATGGAGATTTGCAGCATTTAAATAACTCTACTGATAGTTAAAACATTGGATTAAGGTTAAGATTTGAAGATTGAAATTGTACAAATTACACTATGGTCCATAGTACAAGTATCTGTTTGCTGTTCAAATAGAACATAATTATTAACCACACATTTAGCATTATAAAGAAAACATTACGTTGGCATGTATCTGTACAGCGAATTTTGTTATATATTGTTAGACGTCCCCAATCAGTAGGCATCATAAAACAACAACAAATCAAACAGTTAACAAAACCGATATTACGAATAAAGGAAACTTGAACATAGACCTTTGAATACGACAAGTAGATTAAGAAGACAACGTGTTCAGGAAAGGCAAGTGTCGTCTGCTTTATCGGCGACTCCCGCCATAAAACTCTAGATCAAATCTAAGCCAGGTCACGTCCCCAAAGAACAAACTCGGGTAGGGACAGAAAAAAGCAGGGCACGCCAATGAGCATTATCAAAGCAAGCAATCCCCATTTGACACAAAGAAAACTAATATTTACCAATAGGATCATGATTGCGACAATAAAATGAATATCGCATTGATGCAAACATCGTATTTGGGGAATCAGGAATATTAATATCAAGAAAGGGAAATGTTCACAATCGAAGAGTCTAAATTATGACGTTCATCATGCGTGTAAACACTTTAATTTGATTTGACAATCAAACAACAAAGTTTTACAAACCGTACTTAACCCTTTAACCACTGTAGACCGAAATGGATTCATCCAGATCAATGCATGGTAGAGTCTACTAAAGTTACATAGGGGTGAAAGGGTTAACAATTGTTATGGGTTTTTTTCAAACTAGAAATACTTGCGATTTTGCATTTTTTCAATTTACATGAATAGATTATTTTAAATCAATATAATGCATTGATTCATGAATATTTTAAATATAGCACAATACGAATTATACAAGATATTTCATCGTTACACGATCAACGATCTATTCTAGTTTGAACGACCTTACGCATTATCCAGAAACAGTACTACAATCGCTGTGCTCTATACATACATATTAAAAATGACTTCCTTCTTCTTAATGTGCTGTCCAGGAGGCTGTCACGTTTAGCGATTGACGAACTTTTATATGTCTGACATGAACTGAATGCCCGAGTTACTTGGAAACACTCAACATTGCTATGATTAACGGTATGACTGAAAACAGGCTTAAAATGAATCAAATATTTCTCCCAAAGCATAAGATTTCCTCTGATTCACCAACGTGAGAGAGAAACAGGATTCATATTTCCAGGAAAATGACAAATGTTGATGTAAGTTAACAAAAAATAAATCAAAATCTATACCAATGAAGCCTTGTAATGGTCAAAATATACAACTTAAGAGAGACTTATATTCTAATGGTCACACTATACCACTGATGGAGGTGTAGTGTTGTAATGGTCACACTATACCACTGATGGAGGTGTAGTGTTGTAATGGTCACACTATACCACTGATGGAGGTGTAGTGTT
>JAUMHH010187151.1:0-14446 GCA_032359455.1 Chlamys rubida | reverse complement strand
AGTAAGAGGTCGAGTTCTCCACACAGTAGTAGCCAGCCGGACACGAGGAGCACACTTGCTGACCCAAGTTGTCACTGCAGGCAATGAAATAATACAGACGTATAAAGTCTAGGCACATTATTTTATTGTTTCATCATTCAAATATAAGTATGTAAAATTTAAACTATATTTGTGATTTTTCTGAGATACTGTAAAACCTGTCAAATCCAAATGGTGCTAAAAGTGTGTTTGAAATACACAGGTTTTCATATTACACAGGTTCAGTGTATATTGAATGTATAGAGCTAGCTAATGACCTGCTTCCTACAGGGTCCTGGATTATACAAGATTCACTTTGGACAGGTAAAGCTTTGAAAGGTTGAAGCTTATTAAAGGGTTTTCTGAGAACTTGATACTAAACCATCAGTAAGATCCTTCCTCTTAATTTAAACAACTGTTATTGCATAATACAACATAACGATTAGATGCAAGTTATCACAACTTATTTATGCCTTTTCCTAATTGAATTATAAAACAATACAATCCTTGCCCTGATTACTTACCTGTATTGACCAGCAATACAAGGGAGTGGTCTTTCTGTACCAGCTGGACAGTAGAATCCTAACGGACAAAGTCCTCCAGATCCTGTGTTGGCACCTGAGGGTGTTGCCGAGTCTACGCCTGAAAATTTGCAGAAGTCATATGTTGTAAAATTCTGGCCTGGCTCCAATTTACTCTGAGGGTACCTCAAGGTTTTTGTTCGTTGTTTTTATTTTTTATTTTACCTGCTTAGTTATACAATGCATATACATTGATTAGTTTTAAAAAATTTGATATGCAAATTCTTAAAACTACTGGATGTTTCAAATAAATCCCAAAACAAAAGGTCATTAAGATATAAGTTATAAGTTATGACCGATTGGTTTTTGATGAATGTTTGAAAGTTCACCAGCAGAAACCACCAAAAACACAAGATTTGAATGCTTTTAATTTAGATATTACAGTTGAAAGGACATGACGCTTTCACTTACCAAGTTCACAGTAGTAAGCAGCAGAACACGGGCCGCTAACAGCTGCCAGTCCGGGAACCAGACAGTAGTTTCCTCCTGTACACTGAGTACACTGGGTCACATTGGAGATGCCATAGGTGGGGTTAAACGTTCCGGCGGGACACTTCTGTAGATCAGCTCCAGTCCTGGCGGGACAGTAGTACCCAGGTAGGCACATGTCAGCTCGGTCACGGTTCACACAATAATAACCCTCAGGACAGTCGTAACAGACCGATGCGCCAGTGTGGTTGGTGTAGGTACCGTTCGGGCAGAAGTTGTGAGTTGGAGACCCAGCAGGACAGGCTGAGCCTGCAGGACAAATGTCCCCAGTGATTCCGTCTGTTGGTTCGGCCTGAGTAGCTCCAGCAATACAGTAGTATCCTGCAGTACAGTCGCCAGCGACTGCAGAGGCACCTGTGGAGTTGCAGAACTTGCCAGGCTCACAGCTGAGACAGGTGGAGTCATTAGTCATACGAACATTAGGCTGGTAGGTACCGGCAGGACAGGCCGAGGGTTCATAACTGCTTGCAGGACAATAGGACCCAGCAGGACATTCATCGCCGTATGATTGCCCCACCGGATTAGCTGATTCAGAAGCATTTGAACAGTAAAACCCAGCTAGACAAGGCCCGTCTGGTGCACTAAGGCCGGGAGAGGCGCAGTACTGGCCTGGTGTACAGGCTGTACAGTCTGTTAGTGCCGGCAGCATGTTTCTATTTCCATATGTGCCTTTGGGACAGGGTGTGGGACTGGACCAGCCCTCCTCACAGTAAGTACCCTGTGGACAGACATTGCCGGTGATGTTGTCGGCCGGACTGGGAGTACTCGACTTCAGTACACAATAATATCCTGCGTGACACTTTCCTGCTGGTTCCGTCATGTTCTGATTCTCGCAGTAATAACCAGGTGGACAGTCGTTACATTCAGCAATGCTTTCCAGACCAGTGGTGTTGCTGAACGTCCCAATTGGACATGGATTTTCTCGGTCGGTCATTGTACCGTTTGGACAATAGAAGCCAGTAGGACAGACTTTGGGAGTCACCACACCATGGGATGGAGCTGATACACCACTCTGCTGTTCACTGATAGCTTCGTTCATGTCACAGTACATACCTGCAGAGCAGTCTATACACTCACCTCGCTCCTCGAGGGGCTGATAGGACCCCGAAGGACATGGGGTCTGGGTCCCACTTCCCTTTGGACAACTGTGTCCTTGCAAGCATTTGTTACCAGGTGGTTGTGTTACAATCATTCCCTCCGGACAGAACCAGCCTACATCACAGTCATCATTAGGCAGAGCTCTTCCTTGTCCAGAACAGTACATTCCAGCTGTGCAAGGGAGACAACTGGTGATGTTGTGAGTCCCGAACATATCATTGAATGCACCTTCATTACATGCTATAGCATATGGACTAGCTGTGGGACAGTAATGGCCCTTCGGACAGATGTCACCAAATGTTTCGTTGACTGGATTGGACAGGGTCGAGCTACCATTACAGAAATGGCCAGCAGTACACTCCCCAGTATAGTTAGAGAGGCCATCGGTACCACAGAAGTATCCTCCAGTACAAGGTGTGGGGGAATCAGATCCTTCAGGGCAGAAGTTCCCAGCAACACACTTCCCTCCAATGTTGGGGTCAGAAGGCGTGGCGTCCCAGGAGCCCGGGTAACAGTAGTAACCCCCTGTACACAGCCCTGCTGGGGCGGGCAGGCCCTGGTTGGGGCAGTAGGACCCTGCAGGACACACGTAACATGATGTGACGTTGTGGGCCCCGGTGAAACTGTTATAGGTACCGTTGGAGCAGGGGTACTGTGATGAGAATTGGGTCCCTTCTGGGCAATAGTAACCTATAAATAGAATTAAAAGTAATTGTAGACTAACTAATATAAACTGATATGACTTTATTCTAGAAACACATTATTTTGAAATGAAGGTTTCAGAACTTTTAAATACTAGTCATCTTGCAATTTGAACACATTGTATTCTGCATTATAGTAATCTCTGTTTAACATTTCACCAATCCAGACATACTAGCATGCTATTGATTCAGCATTTAGGCTGCATTACAAAATTCCTGTCTTAAAAAAACATTGATCTTTACAATAAAAGCATGAACTAACTCAAAGACACTCAGTGTTAAATACATCATATCAGTACCTACATAATGTTTGTATACCTGAAAGACACTTTATATATTATTGGTACTAATCTACAATCCAAGATATATGGTAGACATAATGTTCCATATGATATCTATTCATACCTGCAGGGCATTCTGTTGTGTTGGAGCTGCCTGTCATACAGTAGAAGCCAGCTGGGCACATTGTACAGTTAGACTGTTGCTCCTTGTCATTGTAGGTTCCAGCATCACATTGTATAGGCAGACTGGCTCCCTCGGGGCAATACGAGCCCACAGGGCAAGGTCCTCCTGAGGCAGAGACAGAGGATGGACTTGAGGAGTTGGAGCCGAGGACACAGTAGAATCCGGCATTACACAGTCCTGAAGGGTAGGACAACCCTGGAATGTTGCAGTAGGAGCCAGGGCTGCAATCCTGACACTCTGATTCTGCCATCAGTAGGGTATTGTTGTTGAATGTTCCTGCGGGACACTGAGCAGGCTCCTGTGTCTGAGCCACACAATAGTGACCCATGGGACAAGGCCCAGCATCACCAGTAGACGAGGAGCTCGGTGTGAGGGAGTCGGAACCACTTCGGCAGTAGTATCCTGCAGCACATGGTCCTGTCGGTGTAGTCAGATTGGTTGTGTCGCAGTAGAACCCTCCCGAGCATTGAGTACACTCGGTGAGGTTGGACAGCATGGTCGCACCACCAAACGTTCCCGCAGGGCAGGTCTCCCAAACCAGTCCCGTGCCTTCTGGGCAGTAGAACCCCTGAGGGCAGGCTTGGGGGTCAAATCCTGGCTCACAGTAGTAAGCGGCCGTACAGGATGAGCAGGCAACTGTTTGTGTGACTAATGTATAAGTACCGGCCACACACTGCTTGGGGATAGCTGTGCCTTCTGGACAGTAATGGCGTACCGGACAAACGTTTCCAGTGGAGTCGGCTGGTGTGGTGGTGGAGGCGTTCATAGTACAATAATAGCCAGCAGTACAGTTACCGACTGGGGCTGTCAGTCCATCTGTCGGACAGTATGTTCCTGGGTCGCAACCGGTACAGTCAGACTGGTACGTTATACCTGGAAAATCAAACACCAGCTTTAAAAAAATATAATGTTTGTAACAAAAATAAAGTCAATAATGCATCTAAAACATTTATCATTATAAATCGTCAAAAATGAACAGTAAACAATTTAACTTTCACAAAAGCTTTTGCAATAAATGACTCAATAAATGAGAATTGACAGGTCAAAAAAACGATAAAGATTTCAAACATCATTTAAATATACAACATTTTAATAACAATAGTGCTTTACATAACCTCAAGGAAACTATTCTAAAGTTCTTGAATTGAAGAGATGATGGACATTTACAGATTTAACAAAATCAAGAGAGTGAAGAACAGCTGATCTCGAAGCACTTCATGATCCTTTTTTTTTTTTTTTTTATATTTGCAGCACTTCATGATCCCTTTTTTTATATTTGCAGGTGTCTGCTAGCTGTGGTTCTGTTTTATATGACTCATTTATAATACACCAAACCATCTAAATATTACAGTAGAATCTGTTTAACATTTGGCAAGTGAAGATGAGCATCAAGGATAAACTCAAGGAAACAACCACATCCTACCTTCTGCAGGATCTGAAACTACAACCTTGTGGTCAATAGGTCAGTGATAACTAGCTGCTATGATACTCTCATCGGGGGAGGGGGTCAAAAATAAATTAATTCCTAAGGCAACTTTGTTTTATTTGTGAATGGTATAAACTTATTTCCTTGTTAACCTCTCGATGTAAATAATATTGATGGGTCAGCATTAAGTTTCACATTGTTTATTATGAATGCAAAAACAAAAAGTCACCTTGAGTTGGACCATAGGTGCCGGCTGGACAATTGGTTCCCAGGGCAACACCTGGTTCACAGTATTGGCCTGCACTACAGATGTTACCAGTGACACCATCTACCGGAGTAGCAGTCTGTGCCCCTCCTGTACAGTAGTACCCTCCTTGGCAGTCACCAGAGGGAGCCGCCAGTCCTTCAATCCCACAGTACTTTCCTCCCGGACACTGGGTACACTCGGAGGATGATTTAAGTCCGGAGCTGTTGGTGTAGGTTCCATTCGGACACTTGTACTCCGTGGAATATTTTGTACCATTAGGACAGTAGTTGCCTGGTTCACAAATGGCAGGATTCTGAACGCCAGTGGAACAGAATGTGTCATTCTGGCTGGTACCATCACAGAAGTAACCCTCAGGACACTCCTTACACACACTCTGTAATGGAGGGAAGGAACATGATTGATTGGTCGTTTTCCTACCAATTACAGTAAGATATCATTAACAAAGACTTGATAACAAAGCAAACATCTTCAAGAAGCTCATTCAGGATTTTCAAACTCCTGTTTCATAAATCCAGAAAACTTTCCAAGAATAAACAGGTTCTATTGTGCTACATTATATTAAGTTACTCATGATATATACCTACAGGAATTATACATATGTCTTGTCATAGAACCCAGTGCCCTAGAGATTGGTATTTTTACTCCTCTGCAATTTAAGTTTTGCCGCTTTATTAAAAGTCATTCCCTTGCTAATTTTAATGTTTTTACACTTTTACCAGTTTTCCCCTCGCTAATCTTCTTTTAGAGTTTGTACTTAAAACAAAAAGTTTCCCCCAACTGTTTTCAGTGTTTGCCACATTCTTGTACAATTTTGATACATGTTCCTAGATACAATGACAAAACCTATATCATACCTGTCCCAATTCATTCTGGTAAGTCCCTGATTCACACGAGGTCAGCATGGTGCTTCCCGCCTCACAGTAGTGTCCAGGTGTACAGATATAATCGGCTGGACTGCTGACATTCTGGCCGGATGGACAGTAATAACCAACAGAACACTGGCCTGTGGGTGCTGACAACCCAGAATTCTCACAGTACCATCCTGAAAATAAACGTTTTTTATCTGTAATCTGTGAACTTATAATCTGGTTTTTTCCTCTGTTAACAAAATAATATGTGTCGTGACTTATCAGAAGTCCTTGGCAGGTGCATACACATATGTAGTTGCATACAAGAATTATAAATTTTCCTTCTTTTTCAATGTGAATTTTTTAGAAAGTAAAATAAGATTACAGTGAAATGCAATTCCATGTGTAAGCCAGCTTTGGAACCTTTTCTGACAGGAAGTGTAAAACACAGACTTACCGAGAGTACACTCCTGACAGTCAGAGAAGGCCGAGTTGCCGAGGGCATTAGAGAAGTATCCTGGGGGACATTGTTCGGACGTGCCGGTACCCTGGGGACAGTAGTGTCCAGTAGGACATATACCACCGGTGGTGTCATTCTGGGGATCAGCACGGCTCGCTCCCAAAGTACAATAATACCCAGCCATACAGGGCCCCGCCTCACTCGACAGACCAGTCACATCACAGTATTTACCTGTATAATTAACATCACAGTATTTACCTGTATAATTAACATCACATTATTTACCTGTAATTTTACTCATGACTGACCTGTATTTGAACTCATAATTAACATCACAGTAATTACCTGTATTTATACTCATGATTTACAAAAATGTACCTGTATTTATACTGATAATTAACATCACAGTATTTACCTGTAATTTTACTTACAATTTAGATACTAGTATTTACCTGTAATTATACTAAAATTCAACCATTTTCACCTGATGTTGCCATACTCATGATTTTGACTAATGATTAATTGATTTAGCCACTTACCTGTGGTACATGGAGTTGGCTGGCTGGAGCCGACTGGACAGAATTCTCCGGGCTGACACTGACCACCAGTGGTGTTGGCTGGACAGAAGCAATCAGAGTAGGAGGAGTTGTAGGAAACGATATCGGTTGGCTGGTCGGACCAGGATCCCCGTATACAGTACCACCCACCTGCACAGTCACCTGTAGCAGTGGACAGACCAGCACTGCCACAATACTTGCCCGGATCACACGGCAAGCAGTCTGTGACGCTCTGTCTCCCTGTCACATTATTGTAGTAACCCTTGTCACATGGGTACTGGTATATGCTGCCTGTTCCCACAGGACAGTAGTGTCCCAAAGGACAAATGTTTCCAGAATAGTCTGTGGAGTTCTCCGGACAGTAATACCCTGCAGGACAGTCGGTGCACACAGCCTCTCCTGTACTGGGGTTGTAGGATCCTGCAGGACAGCCCAGTGGGTAGGATGTTCCGTTAGGGCAGTAGTGACCAACTGGACACGGTCCACTTGTGGCGTCAATTGTTGGGTTGTTGGGTGAGGAAGCCCCCCGTAAACAGTAGAAGCCTCCCCAGCAGTCATCTGTGGGCTCGGTAAGGCCAACAGTTCCACAGTACTTGCCGTAAGCACATTGAGTACATTCACTTGAAAGAGTTAACTTGGTCTGGTTACTGTAACTTCCAACTGGACATCCTACAGAGGTCACTGTGCCACTGGTACAGTAGTGACCAGCTAGACAGGGTCCCGCTGTGCCAGTGTTGCCGACATCGGGTGTTGCTGAGTCTGATCCTAGCGTACAGTAATATCCTGGGTCACAGGACCCAGTGACGGCTGTGGCATTGGCAGTGTCACAGTACATACCTGGTGTACACTGCGTACAGTTGTCCACATGCCACAGTCCAGTATCTGTGCTGTAGGTTCCAGGTGGACAAGACTGCCACAGTACCCCAGTTCCCTCAGGACAATAATACCCAGGCGGGCATGGGTCGGGGGTCAGACCTGTTATACAGTAGTGTCCAGGGGTACAGTTCCAGCATGCATCTGCCCCAGTGTTGGTCATATAAGTTCCATCTGGGCAGGAAACTGGTAAGGTTGTGGTCCCTGGGCAGTAGTGGCCAATAGTGCATGGATCTCCAGTTGTTCCATTGTCAGATGGTGTGGGGGTCACTGCCTTACGGTAGCAGTAGTAGCCGGGGTCACATGACCCTGAAGGTGTGGTCAGGCCAGTTCCATTACAGTAGTATCCCCCAGTGCAGTCCTGACATTCTCCGGACGTAGCCAGACCCGTACTAAAGGACCATGTTCCCAGGAGGCAGGGCTCCGGTACCGGGGTTCCCTGGGGACAGTAGTTCCCTATAGGACAAGCTTGACCTGTCACTCCATCAGTGGGTGTAGACGTTGATGACCCATTCATGCACCATGATCCAGCCAGACAATCACCTGCAAAGAGGAAGCAAACATTTTGGTTGTCAGCAAACATTTTGGTTGTCACACTATCTATCCAGGCAAGGCATATTTGTAGTGCTATCTAGCCAGTGTTTTAGGGAACTCACTTCTCTTTTTCTGTTCACAAGTTTTCCAGTAATCCAGCATTTTTCACACTCTTTCCTTTTAATGATTATCAATTTTATTTCAAAACTTCAGTACTTGTAAATAGATTAAATTGATGACCATACATATTAAATGTTTGGTTAACATTTTGTATTTGAATGACTTTGTATTATAGTATTTCAATATAAGTTAACAATTATCTAAACTATTAAAACTTTTCCTACTAACCTTCTAGATGTTCTAAATGTATCACTGTAAGTGTAGACATTTTGGCGGTATTCTCATTTAGAATTGCATTAATTGATGTTTTTGTATGTAGTTTTCAATTACATGTACAGTGAGCATGCCAATTCATCAATGCGCTAATTTATTAAAATTTGATAATCTGCTAAAATTTTGACCCACTAAAAAAGTGTTCCTTATAGTATTATGCCAGCAGGGTATGACTTTGATATGAGAAACCTTGTATACTTTGTTGAAAGCCTCGTATACCTGTATAGTTGGTGAGTCCACCAGAGCCGCAGTACTTCCCAGAGTCACAGGGAGTACACTGACCGCTATCACTCAGCATTGTGGAGGGATTGTAGGTACCGGCAGGACAGGGATACTGCGTGGAGAATTCGGTGGCGTTGGGACAGTAGTAGCCCTCCGGACAGGGATAAGGCGTGTAGGTGGTCACAGGGGTGTCGGCCATGTTACAGTAGTAGCCTGGCGAGGAAATACAGTTATCAAAACATGGCGCATGCTCAGAGTTTGTGCAAGTATTCTGAACCTGTCAAAAGTAGAACTTCATCATGGATCTGATATCTGTCATAAAGCGTACAGTGTGGAGCGAGTTTTATAAAATGTGGTTAAACATTTCCCCACAATCAGGTTACACTACTTCAGCTGTGACCGTGACCTTGATTGTCCCCTAACGACAGGGTTCCATTAACTCAGGTGATTGCTGTGATACTAATTTTATGCATGTCAATCGGAAAGTACTGGTCACCCATAGCGATGTCTGAACAACGATGCTTACCTGGTTCACAAAATTTGCATGAGCCTTGACCATTCTGGTCTTGATAGGTTCCGGACGGACAAATAATCTGTTCAAAGACTCCTGCTGGACAGTAGTGACCCATGGTACAGGTGTAGGCTGTAGGGTTCCCCTGGCTCTGGCCCGTCGGACAGTAGTATCCTATTAGTTTACAACAGTATAGTATTAAATGTACTATATACAATGTCTTTATTCATGTTTAGTTTCGGAATACAAAGCAGAATATGCCAAGTTATTGAATATAAGGGCTGCTTCTATAAATAAGCTTTTAAGTAAAATGGTTGTACTTTGCTTCACAACAAGTAATCTATAAATAAACATAGGGTTAGTGGTAAACCAATACCCAGATTACGACATCCAACAGACATTACAATGTCCTGTGTTCCTTGTTTAATCAGACAAGAAATAAAAACAAATTACAAATTTGGAAACACTTGCATTTGATTTCTTAATTAATTGATACTTTTTTTTATAATATTTACTTATTGGGCTTTTGTGTAAAGGCCAATCAGCTAAAGAACTGCAATCGTAAAGCCTTATGTCTGAACCACTGTGATGTGCCCTACGTGTGAATCACTATGCCTAGCCCTACGTTTGAATTACATATTTAAAATACTCTGGAGAGCCTTATATTTGAACCATTGTACCAATCTCTACCTTTGAAACACTGTGCTTTCTCTTCCACCCTCATGATATATCCCCCCTATCTTACCTTCCAAGCATTCTCCCGTAGGTTCTGTTAGACCGGTAGAGCCGCAGTAATAGGCCTGGGTACACGGGGTACACTCTGAGGACTGTGTGAGGCCGGTCCGGTTATTGTACGTTCCTGTGGGACAGCGTGCTTGGTTGGTAGTACTTCCAATCTCTACAACACAAACAACAACATCATCAATCTCTACAACACAAACAACAAGATCATCAATCTCTACAACACAAACAACAACATCATCACTAGACCTATCCAAACAGAATACCAGTGGATCATAAAATATTCAGGTTTCTTCAAGGTCGTTCCTCTATCTAAGTTCCTTAAGGTCATACATCTACATGTTTCTTCAAGGTCATACATCTACATGTTTCTTCAGGGTCATACATCTACATGGTTCTTCAAGGTCATACATCTACATGTTTCTTCAAGGTCATACATCTACATGTTTCGTCAGGGTCATACATCTACATGTTTCGTCAGGGTCATACATCTACATGTTTCGTCAGGGTCATACATCTACATGTTTCTTCAAGGTCATACATCTACATGTTTCGTCAAGGTCATACATCTACATGTTTCGTCAAGGTCTTACATCTATATGTTTCTTCAGGGCATACACTTATCTAGGTTTCTTCAAGGTCATACACTTATCTAGGTCTCTTCTAGGCCATACACTTATCTAGGTTTCTTCAAGGTCATAAAATTACATGTTTCTTCAAGGTCATACACTTATCTAGGTGTCTTCAAGGACATACACTTATCTAGGTGTCTTCAAGGTCATACACTTATCTAGGTTTCTTCAAGGACATACACTTATCTAGGTTTCTTCAAGGACATACAATTATCTAGGTTTCTTCAAGGTCATAAAATTACATGTTTCTTCAAGGTCATACACTTATCTAAGTGTCTTCAAGGACATACACTTATCTAGGTTTCTTCAAGGTCATACACTTATCTAGGTGTCTTCAAGACCATACACGTATCTAGGTGTCTTCAAGGACATACACTTATCTAGGTTTCTTCAAGGTCATACACTTATCTAGGTGTCTTTAAGACCATACACTTATCTAGGTTTCTTCAAGGACATACACTTATCTAGGTTTCTTCAAGGCCATACACTTATCTAGGTTTCTTCAAGGCCATACACTTATCTAGGTCTCTTCAAGGTCATATACTTATCTAGGTTTCTTCAAGGTCATACAATTATCTAGGTTTCTTCAAGGTCATCAATCTATCTAGTTTCTTTAAGGTCATATTCTATTATTCCTAAATGGAACACACAAAATATGATTAAATCCAAATTATAATGAAAATATTCTTACAATTTAAGTAAAATTGTCAGAAAGTATTTGCCAAAGGACCTGTGCATGCAATAAAACTGATGCAAAAGTTACACATGATTTGACTACGCATCAACTTTTGTGTCATTAAAAGCAATTTGAAAGGTTTTTCACTAACTTACCACAATATCTGCCCATAGGACAGAGGTCCCCTGTGATACCATCCGTGGGATCCTCTCTCGTAGCCCTTAGACCACAGTAATAGCCAGCCTTACATTGGCCAGTCTCCGCTGGTAACCCTACCAAACAAATCAGAAACAAAAATAATTTTACATTTTGAAATTTTCGAGATAAGGAAACATACAATGCAAACTTCAAGGTTTGATCACATCAACTGTCAAAATAATTAATATCTATGATTACTGAAAGATGGGTTGTTTGTTAAAATTGAATATTTTGACATAATAACTGAACGTTTTGAAGCACAGGATCATAAGTTATGTTTAAGTGTTTAGAATATCCAAGTCACGTTTTTTTAATAATACATGTATATAGAGAATAACACATGCCTTTTTCCATATCACACCCACTATCAACCTGAAACTCCAATATCAGCCCGAGGGCTGATATTGGTCGAGGGTTGATACTGGGTGTGATATGGAAAAGGGCATGTTTTATTCTGTTTATTGCATACTTACTAATAAGATATCTTATAATCTATTTTTCTTTTGAAATTTTGAAAAATTTCATAAGGGTTCCGAATGACGTTGTTGGTGGTAGATGGGGAAAATTAGAAGTGTTCCAAAAGAGGTGTAATACGTGTTTTGCGGGCTGATACGGAGAGGGCCGATACGGAGAGGGCTGATACGGGTTTTGGGGTGTGATACGGCGAGAGCTGATATGTGTTAGCGCAATTGTGTCGTATCGCATATACAGTAAGTATGTAATAAAATCATGTAATATTAAAAAAATCATGATTTGAAGAGTATATATCCTTAATTGTGTATTTAAAGTCATTCCAGTAAGATTATGAAATCTCAGACAATTTGGCCTTACCTGGAGTAGCACAGTAATAGCCTTCGGTACAGGACGTGGGTTCAGTGGAGCCCTGGGGACAATAGAAGCCTGGCTGACACTCGCCACCAGTCGAGGTGCTGGGGCACAGGCAGTCCCCGCCGGTAAAGTTGTTATAATTGGTTGGCGTTCTAGTCTTGGCTCCTTGGACGCAGAAATACCCTGTACAAAAGTACAACGTTATTACAATGTATATGACCACTGACAAAGGCCGGAGAAGTTTACATAAGTTTACAGTTTTCAAACTATATGTATAAGTGATAACAAAAAATCCATGGAATTCACTTTTGATTTTCCTAGATTGCTCTAAACAATCCTCATTTCCAAATGCCATCTAGTTTACCTAAATTGGATTCATGCTCCAAATACCCACATAATCTGTTTTTGAGTACCAATATATGTTCCACTCTTGCCGTATACTAAGGAAATATTGAGTTTTTCTTGCAAACTTACCAGCATCACATAGTCCACTGGGTGTGCTGAGACCCTCCGCCCCGCAGTAGGATCCAGCTGTACAGGGGTAACAGTCACCCACGCTTTGGCCCATCGACACGTTGCGGAAGGTTCCCGTCGAACATGGATACTGCGTACCTAGCTCTGTCCCATTCATACAGTAGTATCCTTGCGGACATGGATAATCCTCGTAAGTGGTGGTGTTGTCGGGACAATAGTAGCCGGCGGGACAGGAGAAACACTCGGCCTGTCCCGTCAGGTTGTTATATGTACCCCTGTTACAGGCCAGTGGAGTGGACGTCCCCTCAGGACAGTAATGGCTCGCCGGACATGGACCACCGATGGAAGGTTGATCTCCTAAAACATAGACACACGTTTTCAATATTTCTAGGTGCTAATAATTTTACACAAATATATGTGGTAACAAAAGCTTTGTTTATGAAAGCCAAACCTGTCGAACTCATATTTGTATATGAATGAAAGTGATTCCATTTGTTAATACTTCAGTTGGCTTTCAATTGGCTTTTACATCTAGCTTATATCTTTTTGGCCACATAAATGTAGCTGTACACATATATATATATATATATATCTCTTATATATGTGACATAGGTTTGCTGTATAACTAGGAAACCCATAAAGGGAAGTGTCATTAAGAATATATAAATCTTAAAAAGAATCTGCCTTACCAATTTGAAAAAATACCTAATATGAAAAAGATTGCTGAGGAGAACAATTTGTTACTCACCTAGAGGCGTTGGGACATTGTTACCACGGAGACAGTAGAAGCCTGCTGCACATGGTGCCGTTACATTGCTGAGTCCTTCTGTACCACAGTATTGGCCGAGACTACAGTCCTGGCAGTCGGACACCTTCTCAGCCATGGTAGTATCTCTGAAGGTACCATTAGGACAGGGGGTGGGGTCTTCTGTCTGCTGTAGACAGTAGTGACCAATGGGACAGGGACCTCCTAAACCACTTGTTGTTTCTGGAGTCGGGGTACTCACATTGCAGCCTGTAACATGTTAAATGTGTTGATCACTCACACAAAGGCACTGTTTACCACTGTAAGTACTATAGACACTGTTTACCACTGTAAATACTATAGGCATTGTTTAACACTGTAAGTACTATAGGCACTGTTTACCACTGTAAGTACTATAGGCACTGTTTACCACTGTAAGTACTTAAGGCACTGTTTACCACTGTAAGTACTAAGACACTGTTTACCACTGTAAGTACTATAGACACTGTTTACCACTGTAAGTACTATAGGCACTGTTCACCACTGTAAATACTATAGGCACTGTTTACCACTGTAAGTACTATAGGCACTGTTTACCACTGCAAGTACTATAGGCACTGTTTACCACTGTAAGTACTATAGGCACTGTTTACCACTGTAAGTACTATAGGCACTGTTTACCACTGTAAGTACTATAGGCACTGTTTA
>JAUMHH010187140.1:0-14448 GCA_032359455.1 Chlamys rubida | reverse complement strand
GCTGGTGACCAACAAAATACAGGACGGCTGGTGACCAACAAAATACAGGACGGCTGGTGACCAACAAAATACAGGACAGCTGGTGACCAACAAAATACAGCACAGCTGGTGACCAACAAAATACAGCACAGCTGGTGACCAACAAAATATGATAACTTTTTTTTGAAAGGTGAATTCGCAGCTAGGAATAATATAGCTCCACATATAGTTCAAATGTGTCTTCTGGGGTGCAATTGATTAAAGAATGTAAAACTGAAAGGAAAGAGTAGACATGGGGCAAATGAATAGAAAGGGGCCATGAGCGCCGACTATGGAGACAACAGATCACTTCATATAGTCTCTCCTGCATCCTCCTCACTTACAATGCCTGTAAGCAACCTAGTCTCATTCTGACTCTTATGTCGGTAACAAAGTTTTGTTGGATGACCTCCTAGGCAAGGCTCTTGTGAAATATAACCTATGACAAACATCAACTAGTGATGTAAACGGTTCGGAAATAGATCTTTTAGCCGGAGGGTTTGTCTACATCCAATGTCACAAGACAAATTAAGCCAATATAATAGTGTCACCAGGCAAATGTAGGCAATAAACATGTGACATCAGACAAATGTAGGCAATAAGCACACGTCACTCAATTTCCATTCCAGACAGACAACCACTAAGTCCTGTCATCGATGTCGTTAGCGGAGATGACTGTATCTTACAGTCTGTCAGTTTTCTTGCATAAATGTCATTGATAATTTGTTATCGTAAATGAAGGAAAAGGAAAATATTATAACAAAATTTCGGACAGACTCTAAAACCTTCTACCAGTCATTCAAATATCACAAGAGAATCAGCACAGACACAATTACTTCACTGGTGTCTCCATCGGGCCTGTATCACCATTCTCTGTTATTTGTTATCTGATCTAAACAGGAAGTTGAACAGTTTTTACAAAATTAGACTTTTGTCATTTCAAATTTCCAAATGATGCTTGTCGTTCGAACACAGTAGGGTGTCAACAGTATCGTAACACAGTAGGGTGTCAACGGTATCGTAACACAGTAGGGTGTCAACGGTATCGTAACACAGTAGGGTGTCAACAGTATCGTAACACAGTAGGGTGTCAACAGTATCGTAACACAGTAGGGTGTCAACGGTATCGTAACACAGTAGGTTGTCAACCGTATCGTAACATAGTAGGGTGTCAACAGTATCGTAAGACAGTAGGGTGTCAACAGTATCGTAACACAGTAGGGTGTCAACAGTATCGTAACAGAGTAGGGTGTCAACAGTATCGTAAGACAGTAGGCTGTCAACAGTATCGTAACACAGTTATATAAACTCACTTGGCTCCTTGGGTCATGTGACAAAAATATTGTTAATTCTTGTTTGATATAAAAACCATCTTATCTCCCCAGACCAGACTTAAGGTTTAGAAGATGACCAAAGCATCATTTACTGGGCACTTAAAATCCTCCAGTTTACATTATTACCCAGAGATCAATACTGTTAATAGTGTATTTATCTAGACAACTATAGCTTGTTATTACAGTATTTAAGATTTTCCTTCCTAATTTGACACTTTTCTTGAATCAATGACTTTATGGGCTATAACGAAATGTCAGAATACACAGGTTTTTGCGGTATACAGTGGAACCTGTATGATTTGACCTAACTCTTTCACCCCTACATTTGTAAACTGGACTTGCCCAGTCTTTGATTTGGTGAGGTTCAATTGTGACTTTACGGGTGAATGGGTTAAATGTTTGAAACACTGGCACTTTTAAAACTAGACTGAAGGGGCACAACTTTTACATCACATCCATACTTATACCACACACACAAAGACAGCATCAATGTTTAACAGCTTCCGCGTCGATGTTTAACAGCTTATAGGAATCCGATCTGTAACCTAAACTGAGTACCCTACTTTAGGAATCAGATCTGTAACCTAAACTGAGTACCCTACTTTAAGCCCTAACTTAACCTTCTGTTGACTTTTTTTATATATTGACCTTATTGAACTTGAGAAGAAGATTGTTAAAGCCTTTTACCCATGTTGACCTTTGACCCCGACTTGCACTTCAAGTTGACCTTTGACCTTAAATTAAAAATAGGTCTGCACTGCTAGTATTATGACTCTAGTCCAAATGGTTCTTATGATATTGTTGTTTGAATTTTTTAACATATTTTACCCAGTGACCTTGAAAGTAGGTAAAGATCATTTCAATGAGGAAACTTTATAGCACTCCATCCCAGGTACTTACTGGCCAAATAGCATGACCCTGGGCATTATAGAATTTGAGAATAAGATTGTTAAAGCTTTTAACCCATGTTGACATTTGACCCCCGACTAGCATTTAACTTGACCTTTGACCTTATTACTATAATTGAGAAAAATATTAGCACTGCTGGTGTACATAACATACCCAAATAGCATGACTCTAGTCCAAATGGTTCTTGGGATATTGTTGTTTGAAATATTTAACATATTTGACCCCAGTGACCTTAAAAGTAGTTCAAGGTCATTTTAATGACGGAACTTTATAGCACTTCATCCCAGGTACCTACTGGCCAAATATCATGACCCTAGGTCCTCCAGTTCTTCAGAAGAAGTCATTCAAAAGAAAAAAGTTGATGGACGCACGACGGAAGACGGATGACGGACATGGCAGTAGGGCAATAGCTCACATGGCCCTTCGGGCCAGGTGAACTAAAAAATGTCTCTGCCAACCAGAACACATGGAGGCCATTTTGAATTTTGTTAAACATGTTCAGGAACATGAGAGTTTTTCATTCAATAACAAGTTTCCTGGTAAAGGTACTCTACAACAGACTTGTAACATTCAGACACAAAACAACCATAAATGTTCAGATACATATAGTCATCTTAGAATTCAGACTTTACACACCATGCATGGATAAAAGGTCTATGTAAAATGTATTTCTTATAGTCCTCCTGAAATTTTGATGGATCAGACATTGACCAAAAGAATTAAGTAAGTAATTCCCATAGACCTACAGTGCTTTTCACCATAAATTTCTAAGGGTCTACAGAATGTACTGTTAAGTTCGATTCGCACACGGACATACTGGGAATTTATTTTAATGGATGTACTAAATGTTGAAATGTGAAATTATTCTTTTATTTTCATCAAATTACTGGGGATAAGTTCAATGTTGCCTGCTCTTTACATAATATTCTTCCATAACATCATCTAACCAGGGGCCACCTAATTGTACCTACCAGGGACCAGCTACTGTATATACCTCAATCAAACCTCCTCTTTGTCTTCTGTATGATGATGTTGTAATTTAAGTGGTCCCTCTGGATATAGAAGACTTTCCACCACTGAAATAAACTTTTGTGGATCTCCACTGTAGTCTTTATATTTTTATGATTCAATCTTGTATAGAAACTAGACTGAACTCGCAAAATCTAAATGAATTCTGACTTCAGACTTTTAAAGTGGAAGAAAGGTGTGTATCTCCAAATGTTAAAACGTCATCCTAAGAATTTATGACCTACAGTTTGCCCTTTGTCTTTTCCTTATATATATATACTGTTTGAACTTAAATAGCTTACCCAATGTTACTTCCGTCTTTCTTTACAAAAACATGTTTTGTAATAAACTTTTTCAGACCCGTTTTGTACCCATCCTTTTTCAAGAGGGCAAAAGGCCTTTCTTTTTGTTTATTATTTATGATCCTTCACAGTGACCTTGAAAGTGGGTCAAGATCATTTCAAGAAACAACCGTGATCCTACCCCATAGAAAGCCAAAGGAGAAAAAAATGACTTTAGGCCTCATGGTTCTGTAAAAGAAGTTGTTTCAATTTTTTAAACACATTTTACCCTATGAAAGTTGAAACTAGATCAAAAGTAATTCAATGACATTTGTTTAGATAAAATGATCACATTTCACTCTGCGATCTATTGTAATATGAGAAGTATTATACCATTTAGTTCTTAAAAAGTTGTTAGAAGATTTTTTACACATTTGATCCCTGTGAATTTTAATGTAGATGAGATTCATTTATGATCCCTTCAATATCAAAGTTACAGAACAAATACATACTGTAGGCCTCTTGTAACTTTATAACACATTTTACCTCTGTGACCTTGAGAATTGGTCAAGGTAATCTGTTTAAACAACATGATTATTCCTTTATGCAGGCAAGATACAGGACTGGTACCCTGACTAGAGGTATGGTTGTGTAGGAGAATTGTTTTAAGGAATAAGCTTCAGTCAGATAGATGCAATACCTTTGTACAACACCACGGCACATTGCATTACATGACACTGACTCGTGTACATCTGTCTTGTTAAATCTCGATGCCTTAAACCTACATTTCACATTTTGTTTAATTACCGAGGTATTCAAGATTAAAAGAAATTCCATTTTCCAAAGGACCAAATTTAATCATCAGTCGTATCAAAAGACCAACTAAGTAGACACATGTATGAGATGTGAAGCCTGTTTCATCAGAGTGAGAAAAGTTTCAAGTTGATGGAATGATCAAAATTTCAAAATCAATTTAAATCCGAAGTTAAAGTTTCTTTCAAACAAGATCTGGTTGTTCATTGACACCTACATCAACACCTGAAGGACAGAATAACTTTGTAGACGGAGTAATTTGCATACACAGAGTAGTTACGTAAAATCAATGACTGAAGTTTAGTTTCAGCCTCAAAATGCAGAAGTTTTCCTTTTAGGATGAATACAAGAATTATGCAAATTTTTCATTAAAATGCAACTGCAAGAGATTCAACCAGGAACTTGTATAAATGCATATTCAGTTTATGAAGACATGTTAACTGCCAGAAACACAATCAGGTATTTCTGAATAATCCTGCAAATCTAATTTTTGTCTCAAGATTCAATTTTAAAACTACACAGATTCAAACTACTGCTTTCTAAACACGAAAGCTTTTTACAATTTTTTTTTTCTTTTATTCACAGGTACTTACAGAATTTAGCCTATTACAAGAGGTGCATAGGGCCTGTACTGTTCTCCTGATCAGACATTTTTTGAAGTGATGTCTGTCTATATACTTCTTGCACTCAAGGATCATTTGCAAACACAAAGGCACAGTGCCCCTCTATGGGAGTCTGGGGGCTGGCCTGATGGGTTGATTGTATGTTTATTGTGGATGTCAGCACAGTAACATTTTCAAATTCACTTGAAAATTCAAGTTTTTCAGCATATCATAATACAAAATGAAGTTCTGTGAAGTCTGATGTAGTTGACAGTGGACACCCTGAAAGACGCACCACGAACAGCCTTGTTTCCGTATCTTTATTTCATGGCTTGACCAACAATGTTTTATATCTAGCAATGTTTTATATCTAGCCCTGTGGTTACACTCCACCCAGGGGCTGCAGTGGCCAAGAGGTTAAGGTATCTGACCGTCTACAATCACTAGCCCTACACTGGGTTGAGGATTCGAGGCCTACGTGGGGCAGTCGCCAGGTACTGACCGTAGGTCGGTGCTTTTCTCCAGGAACTTGGTTTTCCTCAATCACCAAATCTTGGTACAATATAATTCCCATAGCTGTTAATAGGAAACACGAACCAAACCAAACCAGTGGACCCTGACCCGGTAAAGTCGGATATGTTTTGTACCTGATGATGCACATATTTAAGGACGGAATGCAACAAATACACAACACTACCAAACAATCAACTTACAAATAGTTTTATATGAAATTCTTAAATCACAAAGTTCTGTCATCAATTCTAATTTTTCTTACCTTTGAGAAAGAACAGCATCCCTGTAACAGACGTGTATTACTGGTCACTAACAGGTAAGTCCACTAATCAAACAACGATTGTACATCACTGATCCCTGTATCCAATACCTGTATTGTATTGTTGTACCTCTGGTACGATAACTTGTAGTGAAGGAGACACTATGGCTTCATCCAATACGAGGCTAGGGCTAGTAAGTAATCAAGCCAGGTACCCGGTAGTCCTGTACTTATACTTAGTTGTGTAACACTTTAGGTAACGTGGTACCCCTGGTGACTGTATCTGTGACAACTGAGAAGGCCTCACACCAATACCGTGTCCCTACAAGGACATAGCCTCCCAGTATATTGGAAATTAGTTCTGGCATGCAGCAATTGCATTCAATATTTTATCTGTGCTGGATGTGATCTCCACACAATTCTCAATACTCAAACAGTTTTCAACAGTATCTTTTCGAAATTGTGTTACTTTAAGGATCCCAGCTGTACCTGACACTGCCAAAAACTGTAACTAAAGTAATGGAAACTGTTTTTTCTGGCATGACTATAGCTTTGGCAAATCTTTCTGAAAAGAAAACCATACCTTGCAGGATTTTTATGAAATAACATACCAGCCCAAATGTGCTAAAGTTTTATCCAATTTCTTAATTTGATTTTTTTTTTTAAAGATGTATGTATTTCAGCTGATTTTAATAACAGTTCACTATTTGAATAAGATGAAGAACTATGGTTATATTTGGTATGAAAGAAGTCAAAACTTGCCCTGAATACCACCAGTGAAAGAAAGTTCTGAAGGTAAGTTACACAAGAGGCTCAGAGCTAGGACACTTATAGGTCACTTCCACATATCTTAACAAAATTATATCATTCCATAATAATCTCATTAAAAGCAATGTTGCAAATATTTCCCCATTTTAGACCCACCTAGGGAATAAATCTCTCATGGCAAGTTTGACCCTTGGCACTATTTTCCTAAATTGGGGTGCACATGCTACCCTTCTAGCCCAGGAGTCACATTTATTTACCCGGAATATGGATTACCTTCTTGTTCAAACCAAATACGGTTATAATCTCTGAAGCCAATTAGGAGGAGTAGGATTTTGAAGCAAACATGCCCTGAATTCCCATTTTAGGTCCCATCCCTCTGGATCCAAGTTAGGGAGGAAACATCCTCAGTTTATAATTAACTATAATTTTGAACAAGGAGGCTCAAGGACAATTTTGTTAAAATTTCCTTAACTATGCAGGACTGACAATGTATACATATACATGTATAAGGTTCTTGACAATTTACTTTTATTTTCCATATTATGCCCTACTCTCAACACAGAGGGGTCATGTATGCCATCCATTTAGATAGTTCCCTTGGCCTAACAAGGACTTTCTGGGCTGTTAGTGTTTCAATGAAAAAGTTTACTGTTTTTTCTTTTCAAATCACATTATCACAAATCCAGTTTTCTTGTATAAGTAGGCTGATGCTAGAGAATCCAAACCTATATATCTACATTTGATTGAAAGGCTTGTTCCTCCAACACCTTAGGTCTTTCATTAGCCTAACAGACCATCTACCTGAATAGCAATTAGCTCAGGTGACAGATTTCTCTGAATTACAGACCCGACCACAAGATGATAGGGTCAGTCGTGACTCTAATTGCTCCTGATCACTAGATCAACTGACCACACACATAAGTAAAAGGAAATGCCCAGTGCACCGAAGCCTTAATCAATTCTACATGAAGCTTTTCTAATTTATTATATATATCATGATTTTTCAATTTTGCCAACAAAGCATTGATTTTTTTTATTCCCAGATTTCATGGTAAAATTACATTCATTCCATAGCAATATTGATGAGACATATTGAAATAATTTTGTAACAAAAGGATTCTCACAAATTAGATTTAAGGACCAAAGGTATGAGCTACCTTGGATAAAAAAAAATAAAAAATTAGAAAGCAAAAATCCATTTGAAAAATTCAAAAATGGCTGTCAATTTCAAGATGGCAGCCAAAAATATTATTAAAATATGTAATTTTTTCCATGATCTTATACAATGATTAATACAGTATAACCTATCTAAAGAACTCCCTGTCTAAACCGGCTACTATTCACTACGTCGATATAGATCACGCGAATGAAATTGAAGAGAGCATAGAAGCTGAGGAGACTTATTCAGGAGACTGGGAACCTACACTTAGCTTGTTCATGACTTCTAAGATGAAAAGGAGGACGATGAGATGGACGATGATGACAACACGTACGGGATGACACAGTAACCACTGGATCAGATATCACACACCGGGAAGTACACTAGCGTCTGACGGAGATGTTCGCTTTTGCGGTAAACAAAGATGACCGCTATTTGGAACCTATTGCGTATTTAAAATCAATGACGGAAGACTTAATTGTCAAAGAGAATGTGGGTCCCAAACAAAAATCAATGACAGACTTTTTTCACTGTAGATTATAGTACAGTACAGAACTCAAATTAACGACTTAGACATACCGCCGCTAAATTGATTATCGTTCATTTGTATTATATACTGTGCATTTGTAAATAATTAAACGTTGACACACTTGTATAAAAATCGTATGCAAAACACTACATTTTTGTATTTTCAAAAACTGTATAAACTGGACACCTGTGTAAACCGGCCAAACAGTTTGGTCCTGGTGACATCCGGTTTAGACAGTTTATAATGTACACCACAACTGGTACATGTAGTTTAAGAATGATATTCTAAATAACACTAGAATTTCATTATGTCTGAAATTCAAGATGGCAGCTTTATGAACAAAAATTTTAATTAAATATTTTGATAAACAATGTTTTATTGGAAGCCCTCCGTGAGTCAGTAACGTCTGGTTTCTTTGTACAATCAAGTGAGTACAAAATGTCTTTGTACAATCAAGTGAGTATAAAATGTCTTTAAGGTCAAAAGCATCATAGAAGAGAAAATAATGGTGGAAAATTCTTATTTGGATTAGATATTTAACCAATGAAATATAATTTACATCATGATCGTATCTGTCGCAGAATGTCAATTTTGACCCCTTTTTGCAAACAAAAAGATTAACCCCATGACAAGTATGTGTGATTCCTATTACCACACTGCAAAACGACTTGTCGTGAGAGTATAAAAATATATATTTCTGACAGAAAAATGTATTGTATAGTTTAGATAATTGATGCTTCTAAATTCCAAAATTAAAGGAACTTTCAAAGAAACAAATTATCAAGCATATGTAAGACACAGATTTACACAGTAAATCGAGTACAAGCCATGCGGATGTGACCTTCGTCTGGCCGTGGGCATGCCTAACCAAACCATTAACAGACTGTATCGTAACAGCCGTGGCAGGTCATGTGTAAGACTATTAAACCGGTGTTTTTAGGAGGTAAAGGCTGGGTGGAAGATGGGTAGGATAGATGTAATCATTGAGAAGAGATTGAATACACTGGCCTCATGGATAGATATTTTCCGACGAAATCGTTTTGCTGACAAAATCAATGTCAGACGAATGCGCCAACGACCACAAGATGCGTTTGGTGTTTTGTAACATAAATGCCTACGTTTGATGACAATTCATTTGTCTTTCCCATAACTGCCTATTGGTAACTGCAACCGTAACCATGGCTTCTCCTCGACTATAAATTACACATCGCTTGCCTTCCACTAATTATCTCTTTCCTAAAAAGTATTGTTAGCTTAAAAGTTTAAACATTTTTGTCTAAATCCAAAGATAACCTCCAATGAGGCCTTATTTGGAAGCTTTACACACAGTTATCCAGGCCCTATACCTCCACCTGGGCCCAGTTGTTCAAACAGTGATTAGCTTAATCAGTGATTAGCGAAAATTTTATTTTTTGTATATATCTTTAAAACACAGCTATTAATCAAGTTTAAACTTTTGAGATAGCAAATATTTTAGAAGAGTAAACTGCATGCAAAATGACAAGCTTTTACCTTGTATATTGACCAAATTATTAGAGCTAGGTTGAAAAAAATGTTGTTAAACATGCAGTGATTAAGCTAATCACCTTCTGAACAACTGGGCCCAGGGGTCAGCCTTTTCTTCAGCATGAATTCAGACCCTCACCATCTCAGGATCAGTTTATAAAATGTTGGTTTGGCTTGGTATTTCAGTGTGGTAGTGCTTTACAGTTGGCTCTGCTCTTACTTGCATTATACATTAAATGGACAGGAATCAAAACTAACACAACCAACAGACACATTTGACCCCTGTGACCCTGAATGTTGAATGCTGTTGATAACCTTTACTAATTCAACCTACAGTCCAATTATCATATATAATCATAATGATTACAGTTTTTCAGGAGTCATTTTAAGTTTATAATTGACCACTTTGACCTTGAAAGTGTGTAAAGGTCATTCATTTGAACACTTGCTACCACTTTTGTTTCCGTCAAGTATTACAATGGTTTTACCTTTGACCCTTAGCCATGGCATCAACACAAAAGGTCACCAACAGGACCACACAACAGACAATAGGCAAAACGTTGGCCAACAGACTCTGGATTTTATTTAATCTAAAAGTTAGCAAACAGTATGCGAGGTCATACACTAGTTAACTCAATACAAAATAAAAACATTATATAGGAATAACACATATTTAAAAATATTTATATTGAACAGTTACAAAAGGTTAAATTTGATTCTAGGAGTCTAATACATTTAAAATTCTAACAGTGGCATACGAGTCATTCATATGACAATTTCATAACACTTATTCTGAATATATAAAAAAAATCAATGTATTCTATGAATTTCTATCATGAAGTGATTTACCATAAATGGCATCCTCGATATCCAGAGGTTATGCTCACTTTCGCTCTCTACACCCCTGGAATATGATTGGTGTCAGGTAAAAAAAACCTAACCAATCACTAGGCTGATACTTGTCCTTTGAAGATTACAAAGGAGCAACGCCCGACTTCAAAGCCTGACTGCGAGATTCTTTTGATGTACATCAAAGGACCAAACTAGTCTTCTGGTCTCATCCACAAGGTGCTGCACATTGATCCTTCGATTTTGCTTATGACATCTTCCAGAGATGTAGAGAGCGAAAGTGAGCGTAACCCCTGGATATTGAGGATGCATAAATGGTTTATCATAGACTAAACACACAGGCTGGGTTTCCTGCTTCATTACAAATGTGACATTAAAGTATTCCAGGAGTCTAATACATTTAACATTCTAACACTGGCACACATGTCTGTCATATGACATGATGTATTTGTAAGAAAATCACTGTTGTCTATCATAAAGTGATTTACCATAAACAGTTTGTCATAGACTATATTAAATGTTCCAAGCCAGCGCTAACATGTTACTATGTCTAAATTATAATTATGTTATTGTTTGAAATGTATGTAACCCAAGGGAGAGGGCTTGTATAGACATAGCCTGTTGCCCAATTCCCATTGAATCATTTGATTTAATAAAATATTTTGAAATGAAAAATAGACTAAGCACACAGGTTGGCTATCATGTTTCATTACAAATGTAAAATTTAAGTTGGACCAAGTCTTAAACCAGGCTATGGACGGTCCCTCCATCTATTCTCTTGTCTCTGAAGCCAAAATTCCATTCAAACATTTTCCTTTTGACAGTGTCATTTTTTCTCGACAAAATTATGCACAAACGTTAAAACACCACTATGACCTTGCCCTTTGGAGTATAGACATGGAATGATACAAGGCACACTGACTACTTACGGTACATAAATGTATTTCTGGGAGGTTTCGGATAATAATGATTGTTATGCAGTTGCTCAGACAAACATGAAAATGATCTGACCCTTGACCCCATGAAGTGACCTTTACCTTAGAGATAAGGATAAGTGGCACCCTATCTACTCATGATACATCCATCTTTAAAGATCCATAAAACCAGGAAGATTTGATCAGATATTCTGGTACAGACTAAAAGATTGAACAGAAGTAGAATGCTATCAAGTATTCCCTTCTTCAACCCTTCGGTAATCATAGCAAGGATTTTAAGCTATTTTGGGGAGGGACACAGATCATAACTCATTCACCCCTGAAATTTCATAATGAAATATTCCAACCTTTGAATTGGAAGAGTTCAGATGTGTCTTCAGCGGGTAAATAAGTTAAATTGGAGAAAATCCACATTATATTAGTATAGGAAATATTTGTTCCCAATGTTTTTCTATAATGGGAAATATGGAGGTTATTTTTCATGTTGGAAGAGACAGAATACTTTAGGTACAAAGTCAGCCACTACAGATAAATAGAAAAATCCCAGTTGGCCTAAGTAAACAGTCGACTCCTTCAACTTGATCTGTGTTGTAACAAAAACTAATTAGAATCAATACAATAAAGTCAGTGATTAAAAGTGAACATATTTTTCGCTACATCAACAGGAAGTCACAATTGAAAGTGACCTTGTCCCATCACGGACTGACAGTTAGTTACCATATCTGTAATCTTTCTTTGAAATTGGCCACGTAGATTTAGGAGAAGTTGTCAGGACAGATTTTTTTTCAACAAAGGGCCATAACTCCGTAAAAATGGGTTGGGAAAAAAACCCTTGATGCACAACATCAGGTGGTAGTTAACATATCTGAAAACTTTTGTTGAAACTGGTGGCATAGTCTAGGAGGAGTTGTCTGGACAAGTAGTTTTCAACAAAGGGCCATTACTCCAAAAGAGGGACAGATTGAAAAAATAATACCTGAATACACAACATCAGGTGGTAGTTATCATATGTGAAAACTTTCATTGAAATAGGCCCAGAAGTTTTGTAGAAGTTGTGCGGGCAAGCATTTTTCAACAAAGGGCAATAACTCCGTAAAAAAGGGTCACAATGGAAAAAAAAAATACCTGGATGCACAATATCAGGTGATAGTTATCTTATCTGAAACCTGTCGTTGAAATTGGCCCAGAAGTTTTGGAGAAGTTGTGCAGGCAAGCATTTTTCAACAAAGGGCAATAACTCTGTTAAAAGGATCAGAATGAAAAAAGAATACCCGGATGCACAATTGAAAGTGGTAGATATCATATCCGGAAATTTTCGTTGAAATTCATCCATAACTTTAGACAGAGTTGTCTGGACAAAAAGGGTCAGGATTTTTCAACAAAGGACCATGCCCATAACTTTGAAAAAAAGGGTCAGAATGAAAAAATGATACCTGGATGCACAACCTCAGGTGGTAGTTATCACATCTGTCAATTTTCGTTGAAATCGATTCATAACTTTAGAAAGAGTGTCCGGACAAAAAGTTTCAGGATTTTTCAACAAAGGGCCATAACTTTGTAAAAAAGGGTCAGAATGAAAACAAAATACCTGGATGCACAACTTCAGTTGGTAGTTATCATATCTGGAAAGTTTTGTTGAAATCGGTCCATTACTTTATACAGAGTTATCCAGACAAAAATTTTCTACAGACAGACGGATGGAAAGACAGACGGCGAGCTGATTCCAGTATACCCCCCTTAACTTCGTATAATTAGGATAAAATCACATTATCCCTACGGTAGAAGAAGGATTTTAAAGGTTTTACCTCTATATCCCCTATTGGGCCCCACTCCTCTGCCCCGAGGGGGGTCACACCCACAGTTTATACAAAATTGATAGCCCTTAGTCTAAGGATGCTCCAGGCCAAATTAAGTCAAAATATACTGGGCTGTTCAGGACAAGCAGCATTTTAAAGGAAAAGTTGACGGACGGACAACAACAGACGACGGACGCTGCGGTATGGCATAAGCTCGCCATGGTCCTTTGAACCAGGTGAGCTAATAATATACAATAGTAACAGCATCAAGATAGCATCTTTTTTATACAATATTAAGTACCCTTAACCACGGGATCTTTTTTAAGATTTAGTTACAATCATTTTACCTATACTAAAGAAGCAGACATTTAAATATTTATCTCAATTTCCACTACTTAGCCCCTGCCCTTTATTATTTATGACAAACAAATCCGACTTACTTTCCAAGAGATACTCCAGTTGAAAATCCCTACACTGAAGTAGACATCTAAATAAATATTTGCCTTTAAGACCCATCCCTTTTCCACATCATACCAAACTCTCTGTTAATTGAATTCTCTTAGTCCAAGGATGCTTCAGACCGAATTTTATTAAGTTTCTATTTATAGGTACTGAAGTAGTGGTATTATAAATATTTCCTCTGTTGAGCCCTGTCCCTTTCCCCAAGGAGGCAACATCTGTTCTTTATGCAACTCCCTGAGATGCAAAACCATTCATTTATATATTTCTTTTTCTCTTGGCCCAGGGATAATCCATGCCAAATTCAGTCAAAATCCTTTCAGCCATTCTGGTCTAGTAGTCTTTTGAGGGCAGATGGCAATGAGTTGAAGACACCATGCTATGCAAGCCCCGACAAAAGTTCACTTGGCGTTTAGGCAATGATATTTTACCTTGAAGGTATGGAGCAATATTTTGCTGCCCAGCTGGCAAGCGCGATGGGAGGGTGTATTTGAGGGCACATTGGTTGTATCCTCCAGTCTTCCAAAAGCTGCTTTTGGCCCAAAGGAGTCCATCAACACAAAACCTAGCTGTACCAATCCCTGTATCACATGGTCCCAGCCATATACACTGCAAAATACACACACTTCAACATATCACATGGTCCCAGCCATATACACTGCAAAATACACACACTTCAACATATCACATGGTCCCAGCCATATACACTG
>JAUMHH010187129.1:0-14448 GCA_032359455.1 Chlamys rubida | reverse complement strand
GAATCCCTATTGACACAAACATTCGTAAAAAGAAAACAACATACAAATTTGCAGATTCATCGTGAGGCTGCTGTTTCCCTATATGACAACATTTTAAGTTATATATATACCTATCCCATTCTGACAAAGTGTGTACCCTAACAACCCGATACACACTACTACACTACTGCGTTTACATAACATGAATTATCTGTTGAGCGTGTTCTTGTCAAATTTGTTACATTCGTCAAGGCTGAAGACGCCATGTACATTGTAGGCAGAAAAACTAAATAGGTATTCCTAACAGTGACCAAATACAATGTCTTGTTAAGAGGGGGGATGGTGGGGTGTTGATTGAATTGGCTTGTTAGTAGACCTGGGCTTATCCCCGGTAAGATCACTCATTGGGTTCTCCACGTGATCAAATGACCACGTTTCCTCACTCATGACATGCCGAGAAATATGATATTTCCAAGTGTATAAAACTTATAATTATTTTTCTATACATGTATATAATGTTTTTTGCTTTGTTAAGGTTTTTGTGTGTTGCAGTTCATTTATTTGAATAATAATGTTCACGTCTATAATTTGTATTTATCAATATTTGTTGCTAGAGGGCCTATAAAATTCGGATTTTTTTTCGATTTAAAATGCATTATTTAGATAAGCGTACGATTTTGATCAATTTTGCCATATATAAGTCAGTATATAAAAACATCCAAGTGTCGTTCTATATAAATATAACGAGTCGTGTTTACCAAATTCAAGGTTTCCTCTTTCGATATACGAGTACATAGTGTACAAATCCTTTCGGCATACTTTGTTGGGAACATATGGCGTACGGAGCCCTCGGATTTAGGAAGTGCACAAAGACAGATTGAAACCTGTGGTCGGAGCAAGTTATCACTACCAATTTAAGAAAAGAAATGAAACACAAATCCGCGTAACATATACATTTACAGTTATTGGCAAACATCCGAGCCACCAAACGAACTGTTATTTCTACATGGTTAAACTGTATATAGGGTGATATTACTTTATCATTTAAAGAAAAACAATTAACATACTAACTTTTGTACTGTAGAATTTTAACAGTCTCACAAAGCCACGTGCTACATGCCGGAACTGTATAACAAACGAGAGAATTAAAACTGTGTGGTAACGCATACATGGAGAACAACACTACACGGAGCTGTTCGGAACAAAGAAACATCATAAGAATGAGCATGGGGACTACAATATACTGTATGGCTGACCATGGCCAGGTAGCACAGGTAATCAAAGTGACTACCGGGAACCGGGGTTCGAGTCACGATCTGGCCACGTTAATACAGAACACTGTTTTTGATACAAATGTATATCTGTTGCCTATTATTTCATATTTATTATTTTTCATAAAAGTTCCATAAGGTACGGGTTTCTTTTCAGAAATAATTATTGAATGCATGGTACGTGATGCCGGTCACAGTTTCCAAATTAGACAGATTAGTTTTGGGAGTGGTACGGCTGCATTCGGTAAGTTGTTTTACGTCAATTCCATGTAACAATGTTTTAACGATTTAAATTTGCTGATCCCGTACAAAGCGTGTGGTTATACTGACGATAAGACAAATAAGGACATTTTAGTCTCTTTTTGTTTTTTCAAATATAGCCGGGCCAACGTTTACGATTATTTACAAAACACAGCTTAAGGTTTTCGATCCCTTCTCACTGGACAGTTTTTGCTGGAAACCAAATGACAAAACTCAAAATTTCCTCATCATAGCACTGACATACTTGTGATGGCAACAACACATAACTGTTAACATGAAAGTTTAGAAAACATAACACACTTTATCGGGGAAACAAGAACTATTAAAAAGCAAAACAATGCTCTGTATCTGAGGAAATGAACACATAGAAGGTAAGTGAAGGTCGTAATAACAGTTCAACGATATTTTTCTTGTCAATGCGTTTACTTTTCATACTGATATGCCACGAATACTTGTTATTATCAAAGGTTCATCAATTACTGGAATCCCCCTAATATTGTTAAGTAACTTGTTCATGTGTACTAACACTTGAATTCGAATGTTCGAAGGAAGCATTATATATAATGTTTAAAGGAAAATGATCAAGTCTCCCATCTCGTATCAGATATCTAGTTCGCATTTTATATAAACCGCATTCTTAACCAATCAAACAGTCCTGATCAGTCACCATTTGTTGTGAACTGAACGAGTCAAATAATAACTACTTTGCCAAAAATAAATGATTTGCCTTTATTCTTTTTTTGAATTTGATTCAGACATAATTTTCTAACGGTCAACAACACACTGTCACACGCCAGGGGTTCTGTATACAGCCCTTTACCTTTAGTTATCGTAATATACGGCCGTTCACACCCTAGCCCAACGACATTACACAACGTCCCACCTGGAATTCTCACCTGGATGTCGTTAATTGACACCTGATGACGTAACACGTCTGTGCCTCTCGATCATTAAATTCCTGCCAGTTAACTAATACTGTTGTTAACCCTAGCTAACCTCATAGTTATCTTCCATTAGCTCCGACACCATTTGCGAATGCATGCTGTTTGCGTGTACACTTGAATGTTATTATCAGACAATTTAGAGACACTCGGAAACCGCTCGGGAGTTTCCGGAAATCCCTGTCTGGAGCAAACATCATACATATCCGACCTTTTCATCGTACTTTGCTTTCAAATGTCTTTAGTACTTAACAGTGCCCTCCATTGGTGCATTAGCAATCCAATATCCGAAGACTTTGTGGTGCTCACACATGTTGCATGGTCTCGGTATGTTTTGTCCTCCCTGTGTGGCGGTGAAATTTAAGTGAAAAGATGGACCCTAATCCGTTATTACGGACACCTCAGTAACAACTCTAAGTGCTGACAGGTAACACAGTATTTCCTAGTTACGTCACAGCTCATCACCTGGTCCACCACAATATATCCGGCCATGATGAACACACTACCCCGCGACACAGCGCCCTCTATCGTGGTACATGTAACAAAGAACACGTAATATGATTACATTGACATTCATGACTTGTTCTTGTTGCTCTTACTAACCAATGATCCCTCGACGGTCGTTCCCACCTTTCCTATAAGTGAGTCAAATCAGACGTGTAATTTTGAACTGTTATTCAGGAATACTAGTCAAAACTGAATCCTCTTCCTTTTTCTACAGATAATTCATGTTTTATGATTGGTCGTCGCTTTCGAAACATTTTATGATCCTGTCGATGCATTTTCGATAATATTTCAGTAGGTTTTTGATCTTATTAATAAGGAAATCATAGACTCCGTATCTCCTGATCTGAGACGGTACGTTTTCCTTGATTATGATGATTACAATTTCATTCTCTACACCCTACATGTGTTTCGAGAATCTCGTTAATCCGGAGCGTGTATAGTGAAACCTCGTCTATATTGACGGTGTACATTAGAGCCTTTCAATATTCAGACTGTGTAATGTAGAACCTTGTTATTCCGAACTGTGCATACTAAAATATCGTTAATCCGCAAGCTTTATATTCAATAACTGTGTAGATTAGAAAGCGTTTATCTCGACTATGTATTTTAGAAACTCCTTAACCCGGAACGTGACTCCGGACACATGCTTACTTTAAACTGTAGTTCTTAACACAACGTTACCGTAAATTCCTAATATCAGTAGAAATAGCCGCAGTGATAGCAATATAAGTTGATCTACTTATTAAAGCGTGTTGTAATTGTCTTTTCATAAAGAAACAAGAAGCTGAGCATATCCCCCAGTCCGAAAGATATATCTAAAGTTCTTATCAGGTCCAGGAACGACTCTTTTCTGAAAAACGTCACCATCGCCGCGTCATCATATTCGTCCCAGTTTCCATTACACATGATGATGAAACTTATTATTACATAAAGAATGTGTAACAGAGCGCATGATTAATTAAATATAAATCACTGCCTCCGCTAGGGATCGAACCCGGGACCTCTGGCTTACTAGTCTTACGCTCAACCGATCGAGCTAAAGGAAGTTCTCTATAGCCGAGCGATATATTGCGGCTACAAATGTATGGAAGACCATAATAAGACAGAAAAAAATCAACCCTCGGGATAAGACCTTTGAAATTCAGCATTTGGAAAAAACTTGTGCTAAACCTCAAAACTCTTACCCTCGGATTGAGCTTTCTATGTCCACCCCACACAGGAGCGTTAAATTTTATTCATTTTCACAATGGGAAGACCCTTTACGTCCCTACGTACCTAAACGGGAATTAACATAAAAACACCGTCAGACGTTCGAGCTCACTCTGCCTTTACTTATCGGTATAGTATCCCGTAGTGTGACGACGGACATGAACAGCATCAAAGGGTTACACCTGCTCATTGTGATCTTCCATTCGGAACCCTAATTGGCCATTTGGAACAAGAATGGGTGGTCTGGTGTGTATCCATTCATACCCGTCTGTGTGTCTGTCTGTATCTCTTACGGACTCTTCTGAAATAAATATTGACCTACTCTCAATTGTACAATTTCCGTTTTTTAATATTTCTCGACTGATTAAAGATCGTGTTCGGGAGACCAGTTAATTAGGGGTAACTTTACGCGGACCTTTAGAAATGAGATAATAGGTGAACTGGTGTGGGTGACTTCTGTAACAGATATGTATACTTTGGGATCCTTGTAACACTGAACCATTATGTAACTTTGGTATCTAGTGTTACGGTGAATCATACCTGTGTTTTTGAGTAGAGGAAACAGATTTCCTCGTAGTCTTCCCCCGGGGGAGCTATAAAACATAACACTGCAGCACCAAATAATAGACTCTTTATGCCATAAACGTCGGATCAAGTTAGGATCTTTTATCTTTATTTTTCTTCCTCTCTTCCTCTTTGTTCCTCTTTGTCTCCCTCTGACACAAGGCCGTGCATACGACCAGTATTTATCGTCTGACCCTGTACGGTATACCGGTATGTATTTGTATTGATGTACCGTTAAAGCCTGACATCAATGGACCCAATCTCGACCCATAGTTGTCGTTCCTGACAATGGACCAACACAAACGTCATAACTCCGCCTCCTCACAATGACGCCGTTCGTATCTCGGTCCTATTGTACAACTCGTATTCACTGTTATACAGACATTAGTAACAATCGAAAACTACCACTTAAATAAGAGTGTGATTGTTAGTTTAAGTCATTTTTGTTGACTGCATGACGTTGCGCCTACAATGCATGTAGTGTTCCGACATCGTTTTAGAGCAAAGGTGTTTTAAACGACATTTCAAAATTCTTTAGACGCACGATGTGCTGATGAAAAGCGGAAGTATGGTTGTGGCTGATCTGTTTGATGCTTGTGGCATACCGAGCCGCGCTCAAAGTACTAATTAACAGGCTTTGTTTTCAAAAAGTCTCCCATTTTGGGTTTAACCTTTCTTAAACCTTTCCACTCGTGAAACTTGGCTAAACAGACGATGTTTTTGAGCTAAAATAAATTATAAACCTGTCTCAGAAATTCCCCAGAGAGGGATCGAATTATCTTCGTGTTCAACTGATATTAAAGACATGTCTCAGCCGTACAACTCAGATCAAGGTTTCCTGTTACTGTGTTTCTGAATCTTGCCTTGTCCGAGCACTTTTCCATAGTATATATATACATAAGAACATATAACAAAAGAACAAGAGGCCACAGTCTCCCACTACTAAAGGGGATGTGCAGGTTGAACTTAATAAAATATGTTTTTAAAGAACGTATTGTAAACCTCTGGAACTCCCTACCCGATACTGTCGTCACCTCACCAACAATTAAAACATTTGAATCCCGTCTGGATAAGTATTGGGGACAACCTGATTGTTTCTATAACCATGAGATAGACAATAATGAACTTATTCATTGCCGGGACGTCAGCATAGTGTCTGACGATATTCCAGATCTGGATATATAGGCATATTGCCTGCGTCCAGTATTATTATTATATAACTAGGAAGGTGTTTTACTCAGGTTTTAAAACCTGTTTAGGGCGATCATCATATAGGCCGAACTAGACAGGCGATTATCTTACACAGGGAATGGCACTTTAACTATCAACTACGGTTTGTGAATCATGTGTCCGTCGCCCACCGAAAATACCGAACTTTACAGGCGAAAGCTTATGGTGTTGGTACAATCTGTTTCATCAAACCATTGATTTTACCGGCGAACTACACAGGTGTTCAGCTAGCACAGGTAATGAGACTTTTGTCAGCCGACCGCTACAGACACTTTGCTTATTACTTTGTTCGGGTTACTTTACACAGATGATAAAACGTGTTTCATGTGACAACAGACATGTCAGATTATACAGGTGTTCGGCATGTAGTAAAATACCGATTACACAGATTTGCATTTAATGCATGGCCGGTTTACACAGGCGACACCATGAAATGAAAACCAATCGCAACACATCACCATTCATACATGTATCCGGATTACGCAGGTTCTTCTTCTACAGAAATTTGAATAGTTGGAAATCTGTCTTTGTTCGGTTTAGACATGTAAACTTAATTTCTAAAAGACAAGAAATTTTATTTCATGTTTCTGTGTTCACTTTTAACCTGTCTTAACCGACATGTGTACTACTGCAACATGACATTGAGCATGCGCATCGTCGTCGCGTACGTCTACATTCTCACACATCAATGCATAACTAATACTTCAACTTTCACTTTGATGCCGGGCCTTATATAAAATCCACGTTGTGCCTGTACAGGGTACCAAGATAACACGAGGACCCACTCCGTACTTACGTACATGTTGGAGTCCTGATTTACAACGCTTTTTAAGTGGCCACAAGCTATTCACATAACGTGGACATTTAAAAACCAAAACGGTGTCAGACTATCGTAGACGGCATCTGTGTTCGTCTGACGCTCCAGGGATCCGGGTCCACTCCTCACTCCTCCTAATTACTTAAATGGAATTTAGTTAATAGTCAAATTTATAATTAGATACGGAGGATGACAGAATATATATCCAACACAACGCGAGAGTTAGAAGTCGTTGCGAGAGGAAAGGTCTCACGCTAAAGGAGCACTGCAGTATATATTTCGGGTCCGTTCGAGTAGGCTGACCCGAGGTGATGGCGGGCGTGTTCGGTACACGCCAATTCACTCTCAGGTCGTTCGCGATCTGTTAAAGACAACAGTAAGGGGATTATATAAATACATGTGTTTATATGTAGTTACGCCGGGATTGTGTTGTCTGAGATGGCTGTGTGCTTCATACTGGTCACATACATGTGTATTCTTCATGTTCACCTGTTGGGATTTACGTATGCACAAGCAGGTAAGATTCGGTTTTTTTATTAATTTATTTTCGGAAGAAAAAAATCAAAGCAAACGCAAGATGAATTAGTCTGTGTCATTTAAGTTACAAATATATATATGCACTAACTTAAAACATTTTTTTTAGCAAATGAACTACAATCCCGTTTGACATTGTGATACTCCATTAAATGTTCCGGATCATACAGTGGTTATGTTGAGTTCAAAAATATACTCGACAGGATATAAATAAATCGAATCGAATCGTTAACGTGTGTTTATTTATCATGTAAACAATACTGTTTACATAGTAGAAAAACGCATTGATTAAACATTCCATATCATTTATTCAGAAAGTATTGTGATTTTACAAACATTTCATTTTTCATTAATGTACATTCAAGCATGTTTCACGGCGCTGTTACGACAGATTAATGGATTGTACGTGTATTTATTTAACATGTACTCAACAAATTCCAAGCGGAATTCCGTGCTGATATTTTAAACACATGGTTAACTGGTGTAAGACGGGTCTATCATCAATGCTAACAGCAAATAACATTAGGATTTACACCAATCCCGAAATAGTAACAGGATTATGTGAATAAAAGTCCTTTTAAATGTTTTATTGACACATTGATCTTTAGGAAAATAAGATTTATATATTAATTCTAGAGTCATCCGTTTAATCTTATTATAATAAATTGTATTTATAATTTCACTGACATCTTGATCCTTACAAAAATAGGACCGATTCATTAATCTTAAAGTCATTCTATCAGTCATCTTCAGAACAATTCGAAACGTAACCGATACACTTCAACGGAATTCTATTATTACCCGAAGATAATTATATTATATTTTAACAATGCTATGACGCTGAATGAGATCGGTCCTCTGTATACTTTTCACCGCAGTGTGTACGTCCCGGAAGTAACCTGTTGAGCCCTCCTATACATACCTGTGCGTGTATTAGTGGGAAACCTTTAGCCCTTATCTTACCGGCCTAATTGATAAGTTTTTACCTGAATGCTTCAATTAAGCGCTTCATTGAGAAAGTGCATGCTAATCAAACATCAATCGGCGCGTGCTTGATCACTTAGTGGGAATGGTACGAAGCTATTCCGTGTTCCGTTTCTTACAGAGCGCGCACGTTCACTGCTTGAGTTTCAGAATCCCTAATTCTGTGAGACATTCCTACCCGTCTGGTACAACGTTAGTGCATGTTGATTGAAAATATATCTTTTGTTAGATAATGTCTTATTTCTTGTGAATCTGTTTAGAGGTTTATGTAAACATGCGGGTAAGGGGTGAAATTAGTGGTTACATGTACTGTCACAGGGACGTATTACATGCATACTACTGTAAAATTTCAAGGGACATTAAATTTCGTTTATTTCGTGGATAACAAAAATCCACGAAATTCAATCCCCACGAAAACATATAATCAGAAATCATCGAAATATAATGTCCTTGAACAGGCTAGTATATGAAAACCACGACATTTTAACCCCACGAAAATAAATGATTCTACAGTATATAACTGAAAATGTATATAAATGTGCGTCACAGTATATACAGTTTAAGGGAACAGGATGAAAAGAGATGTAGATATGAGCAAGAGTCTAGGGTAGTCGGGGTTCTCTAGTGGGTGGGAGTGAGTGATTTATGGGTAATAGTGGCTTGATAAGCTATGGTTATAGGGTTGCAGTTAGTGTAAGGGTTTAATGGTGTGCAGGTTGTGTGGGGCCAGTGGTTAACGGGTAGATGGTTGAATATGTGGTAAAGGGTGTTAGTTTGTGGATAAGACAGGCTTTAGTGGTTTCAGGGCGGTGTTTTGGAGGTAAGGTATGGTTAGGTAGTTCCAGGTTGATGATTGGAAGTAAGGTACGGTTTCGTGTTTTTGGATAAGGCAGATTTTTATGGTAGTGGTTTGTGGATAAGACAGGCTTTAGTGGTGTCATGATGGTGGTTTGGCGATAAGGTATGGTTTTGTGGTTTCAGGGTGGTGGTTTGAGGTAAGGTATGGTTTCGTGATTCCGGGTGGTGGTTTGTGGATAAGACAGGCTTTAGTGGTGTCATGGTGGTGGTTTGGCGGTAAGTATGGTTAAGTGGTTTAAGGGTGATGGTTTGTGGATAATGCAGATTTTAAGGATTTCAGGGTAGTGAATTGTGGATAGTTAAAGTTTTAGTGGTGTCGAGATGGCTGTTTGTGGGTAGGGCTGTTTGTTAGTAGTGTAGGGTTAAGTGTTTTCAGGGTGGAGTAGGTTACAATGATTTCTCTATAGTGAAATATTGGCATTAGCAGATGGTTTGTATGCTGAGCAGAACAGAGTAGAGGTCCAGACGGAAGATATGTGGGGTGGTCGTAGGAATCAGAGGCTAGAAGACATGGAACAAGGCTGCTTTTAGGCAGTTGTACAAACTTAGAAGTACAAGTATAGGGACTAAACCTGTATATGCAGGATCAATTAGAAGACAAATTTAAGAATTTGTAATGGAGCAAAGGTTGAGGATTTTAGATATATAAAAGGGTTCGTGTAACGTCTAGGACTTATTCTCCCCAGTGTCATACATACACAAACCGGCACTGTTATATATTGATAGAAAGTAAATAGACACCGGTAGATGTATACAGACGGCGGAATTCCCCAGCATTATTGGGAATTATGTTATATATACAATAAAACTGTATGAGATTGCGGCATACAGTGATATTGAATCTACTTGAAAAGGAAAAATAGCGGGAGGCTATCTCGGATGTGAACTAAAACATTATGTTTAGAGAACGTGTTCTGATATCGAATAAAAACGTCAGATTTCATAAACAAACAAGAATTTTAAATAATACCTTCTTCTATTCGTCAAGCGAAATGACCTCTGCCGCTCGCGAAAGTTACATCAGACAAGTCTTGTCAACTTTCAAAACTGTTGCCCGAAGTCCCTCTATACTACTGCCACAACGCGAGCACGTATTTCAGATTTTATGACACATACTTTTGATTTTTCTGTAAACGATTTTAAAAAAAAAGGATATATATCGAAACTTTGAATTGCATCACGATTTTATCCGGGTTTAAATTTTAAAGTGCATTTTAGATTGAGACACAAATATAGCTTGCGTGTAAAATGGATCACGTGTATCTCAATAGCAGTATACAGCCCGAAACACATTACTCATAAACTATGAAAATACGTACAGATTATATCTACGGCGAAAGTGTTCGTACATGCCAGAAATATTTATATCTCATTAAATAAGTTGGTGATTTAGTATAAACGTCAAATATTGTGTGTAGACAGATTAGGGAAATTTACAATTGCAGTCATAACTCGTCAACATTTGATGTGAATATCAATATAATGTTCCCGACTGAAAAGGTTATAAAGTAAACTTCAGCGTAATACCTAGAGTAAATAGATTTGGCTCTCAGTGCTCTCTGACGGGCTGATACTATAGACATACGGGTCAGCACTGTGTGTAGGGGGAGCTCTGTGTGAAACGTGGAGAAACAGTTACTTACCACGGAAACTTGTCAATACAGTTGTCAGTTTCAGTTTTCAGTGTATTTATTTCCAAGAGCCATCCGAGTCACAACTTAAATATAAAAAATACGTCATGTAGTACATGTACAAGAGATTATGTATACAAATTAAAATTAATTAAGTAGAGGGTGAGCTTACAATGTCTCTGGATTTCAATTTTTCCAACTTAGCACTGCAGATTACAGTGGACTTGAGAATTCAACATCGATCTGGTCTGGTTTGTTTGAGCTTTACGTCCTATTTACAGCTATCGCTCATTTAAGGACGAGTCAGGTTTTGATGGTAGAGGGAAACCGGAGCACCCGGAGAAAACCCGCCGCTCTTCGGCCAGTGACTGGCGACTGCCCACGTAGGATTTCACATTGAATCAATATGTGTCTTAATAGCATCGATACAGAATAACGCAAGTCCACCGTCCTTTTTACTGGTGGGTTCTAGTAGATCTTTTGAACTAAAGGAGTACTTTTCTTTATTATGAGAATTTCTTATTTTTGACTTTACATAGTTTTTAATTAAGCAAATCTTTAGTCTAAATGTCTTAAAATTTTAAAAACATTCTGTATCCTTCGGTGGAAATGTTTTATAACTGAAAATAATTTAAATGTCTTACATTTTTTGTGCAATTTTGTCTCGTGCCACGCAAAGAAGTAATCCAATATATTATACATATAAAAACACATGTATCCGCCTCAAGGTATCTATACTCCTCTTTTCTGAATGTTTTATGAAACTGAAGCTTATCGTTAAATATATTCTTACCATCGGAGACAGCCAGGTCGCCAAACCTTTAACTGTAACGTAATCAAGTGTGCTATTATGGATATTTGTTTCGTGTAGAGCGACGTAAAACAGTGGAATCCCCTCCCGGAATTACAACCCGAGAATGTAATCATTTATTGCATAAATACCGTATGTTTATTAAAATCTGTCGCTCTCAGGTGAGGCCGGTGACACTTGTCTGTTGTACCGTAAGATAGGTGATATAATTTACACCTGAAGGTGGCCCACCAATGAAAAGAACCAGGTGAAGCTTAGTTCCAATACTAACCTTATCTGAAGTGTTTTACCTACATTTCGACAAATTTGTGTTACCTAGATAGTGTAATTTCAACACCAAGAATCCGGTAAACTAAATTTATTTTGTAGAGTGCAAAAAAGGAAAGTGTAGAGCGCTATCTCACTCAAATTTCATAAGACTGAAATCATGAAGTGCTTAATCACTAAATTGCGAACGAAATCATACGTTCCATTGAGGTATAATTATTTCCGAGTTTTGCAAGGTGGAAATAAGGTACCGCCTCCCACAAATGACAGGGGCACGCATCTACTAATAATATTGATATTGTTAGACTTTCAGTCACTGGATACTTATCCAGCGAGTACAAGTCTAACAAGATCAATATTATTAGCAGTTGCGTGCCCCTGTGCACTAATCATAGTAGTCAGTTAGCGCATTGCCACTATACCGCAAGTCAAATATAAACAAGGGAAAAGGGTGCCAAACCAACAACGGTAACCAATTCGGAGGGAAAACGTTAAGAAAAATGAACTTAACAAATCTCGATTGAGGACCATTGGGATATGATGAAGAGCTGGAGGAGAAAACATGAAAATTTTCTGGCAAGCGACAGATAATTTACCAAATAATATCGAATGCTTTGGTTAGATATATCATGATTTAGCCATGATTTGCCCTTGTGTAGTCTTTGGGATTTGAAAACTCGTCATTCGATGACGTCGAAACATTACAAAGGCAAAACCGGCGGTGTGGTCAAAAGGTTGTCATGTAGTACGGTTTGGTTGACACTACAATGTATGATGAAAATAATCCGTAAAGCATTTCCCTTACATCTGATTTTTTTAATGAAACTCTCTAAACCCCGTGTCATTAACTTAAACGTAACGGGAACCTTGTATGATACCCATATTCCATTTTTTTTTTTTACTAATTTGCAATAACTCTGATTGTGTTAGAATCATTTATAATCAATAAAATACGTAACCAGCAGTTTAACATCGGCAGTGTGACGTCACATCAATAACCGAAGAAGTGTCATGTCACATCAGAAATAAATGTTACAATGCAACGTCGTTGCGGCAGAACTGGGCCGGACGACCACCGACGACCAGAAAGCTTGATATTAGTAAGAGCGTCTTTGTGAAGAATTAGTTTGGTGGTCCCAGGTTTGAGTCCCGTTCTTACCCTGTTCAATTGTAATATTTTCCGTCCGAATTGCCACTACACTATAGTGTATCGCCAGTGTTATCGAGACAAGTATGTAAAGCCCACAGCACAGGTTGTATCGTATAGGTTCCGTGACCTGGACGGTGTGTATTATTATTATTCTATAGGACAAACGTGTGAAAATAGCGAAATCTATCGTTCATATTTGTGTGAATTTGTAGAATACATTCATGTACAACAAAGAGCAGGTCACGGTAATCATATATCTACAGTGTTTACCCCACGCTATACTTCTCTAAGGACGATCCACAATGATACGGGTATTATACGCTTTCCATAATTAAATAGCATTGTACGACTTTCCAAAGTCCTCTCAAGTACGTGAATAACCAGTCATTCATAATTAAGCACCTGACTGACAAGGACCGTCCTAATCGAAACTGATACATGTGTGCGTTTGACATCAGTATTTGTTCGCGATCAAAAGTTAATAAGGGGTCGTCAATTGTCGCCTCTGCCCCGGTACAACACTTGACAGCCATACAATACTCCGTCGGAAACTTTTGGTAATTATTATATTACACTTTAGCATCTTTTACAGAATCTTTTATCCGGCTCGCTATCGAATGACCTGTGGTGACCCTACTGTCGGGTCTCAGATCTCCAACAATGGCGGCTGTCGCTTAAAATCTCGCGAACTCACGTCAAATTACCCGCCTCTGACGGGACGTTGTTTTCTATGACGAAAAGAAAACACAAAGATTTTAAATTGTATTTACATAATTCATGTTTCAAAGGAAAGATAGTTAAGTAGTTTACATAACTTTACGAGAAGTATTTGCTGAATGGATCTAAATTCCTTTGATATAACACACGGTTAGGAGATGAGAGGGGAGCTCAATGATTATGATATATGTATACATGCGTATGGTGTACGCTGATGTAAAAGATGTGGATTGATTAGGTAGCCTGACAATTGTCAGCTGTAGAGAATATCCCTTTAGCTCGGCGATAGAGCATCGGGCTGGAGAGCCAAGGGTCGCGGGTTCGAGCCCCAGCGACGGCACTTTCTTTCTCACTACTCCTCGTCCTACTACACTGACCGCATTTGGACTGTTATCAGTTGCCTCAGTATTACATACTTCTAAGATAGAGACGAGATGGTTTACAGAAAAGATAGAATACAAAAACAAAACAGTTACAGTTAGGTATTTACTTGTTTGCCCTGTTGGTTAGCGTTGCCCAGCTGGTTCCTATTGTTTCCGCTATAGATTGGTGTTTCCTCGTGTTTCCGATATAGGTTGGTGTCATCGTGGTTCTTATTGTTTCCTTTATTGTTTGGTATTACCTTGTTTCTCCAGTAAGTCAATGTTGCCTTGGTTTCTATTGTTTGGTATTACCTTGTTTCTCCAGTAAGTCAATGTTGCCTTGGTTTCTATTGTT
>JAUMHH010187118.1:0-14449 GCA_032359455.1 Chlamys rubida | reverse complement strand
CCCCCATTTCTGATGGTGTTGGAAATATTCATGACATTGAAATATGAAATATATTTATAATATATATATATGAAGACATTTAAATAATGAGGTTTTGTATTTAATTCATGCTTACTAATTTTTACACAAACAACATATGCATTAACCTTTCACAACATTTCAAGACCAACTGGTCTCCTTGTGCATTCTAATTACTTTTGTTTATTAAAATTTTTGAGTATAGGTCAAAATAGTCATGCGCATGAATTACATTGTGGAAAAGATAAATAAGCAAAGATTCATGAAGGCCTTGGACCACCACTCTTATTGCTTCACATTCATATGTGTTTTATTGAAAACAATCGAAGAGATCGGGCACAAGTTCCGACAATTTACTAGTCCCTCTCCCGATTTAAAAACTCTAAATGATATGTTGGCAAAATTATCATTGCAATGACATGATATATAGCTCTCATTATAACGAACACCAGATAAAATAACTCAATATTGAATTGTGGTTAAAATTGTAAAATGTAGTCCATTGAACAAAATTAGTCCTGTCCATTTTTCCTTTTTAGATAGATTATTCTAAATACACAAACACACACTATATATATATATTAATAAAGGAGAAACTAAATAATTTAAATCGAGTAAGATGTAAGAAATATAGTTCAAAATAATCAGTACAAAAAATATAAAATCAAAATGATCTGTACAAAATATACAACACAAAAACATTTGATGTGCAAGTTCAGTAAGCTGGGGAAGTCACCGCAATTTCTTTCTAACAAAATTATATAATACTATAATCTTTTTTGAGGAATGGTGCTATGATGGTATTTAGTCAGGCTTCACATTAATAATTAATAGCAAAAATATTATTGTTGCCTTTATGAGTAGAATGTCACCTTTTTAAATATCAAATCAAACGACACTTGGTCATGTGATTTTGGTACTAAAATATTAATGCAGACATGTGCCCATGCCAGAGGAGCCATTTGTAGTTACTTCAGAACACACAGTAGGGAGAGATACTGAATTTTTTTTTTTTTTTTAAAGTCTATGACCTCTTAACTGAAGGAACTCACTTTTTAGTGTCAAAACACACTTTTAACAATATAGTCACATCAAATTGTATCAATATTCAGATTCTCCAGAGAGAATTTCAGTTTTTATGGTACAATATAAAGAAACTCCCCGAGATATGAAACATCTGAATGAACTCCACATGAAATGGTAAAAAATACACCAATTGTTTCACAGCACAGGGAAAGTTACCTGAAATGAAAAGTAAGCAAACTGAGGTATTATAAAATTATTACAAAATATCATTTACACAAAAGAAATCAATATTTCTAATTAAAATAAAATGAAACACAGCACTCACAAGACAACACCAAATTTGCATGACGACATGCACGAGTTGTGTGTGAAATGGTACTGACTTTCACCTTTCCCCTTCCACACAATTATAGCGTCGAACGCCCGTTTGTTTGGGTGAACCTGTGGGTGGATAGCTGGCTTTTTTGGAACTGAATGTCGCATACACGAGAATATGTTCAGCCAATTACTGCAAGCTGTTAATTGAAAAGAACAGTATTAGTAATGAGAGTAAGAACAAACATGTTAGTAGAAACTATTTCATAGTGATAATAGAAAAGTCATGTTAGTAGTAACTATTTCATAGTGATAATAGAAAAGTCATGTTATATTAGTAGAAACTATTTCAGAGTGATAATAGGAGTCATGCAAGTAGAAATTATTTCATAGTGATAATAGAAAAGTCATGTTTGTAGTATCTAGGTCATTGCATTAGTCATACAAGTAGTAACTAGTTTATAACGATAATTAAGACAGAACAGACATTTCACATTAGTACAGTTTCTGAGTGAAAATAGATAACTTTGATGTTGGTCACAGATATTGTTAGCTGTGAAACTAAAACATTAACTTCTGTAATTCCCTGGACTTTTGTGAATACGTGTATGAATGTGTGATTTTGCTATGGTTTATAATATTAACAATAACAGTCTTATATAGGCTTCTTTGAATAAATATATTGGTGATCAACTCTCCTCATGATTTATGGAAAATGAAGCAATAAAACTGTATCTTAGGAATGTGAATGTTTCACAGATCTTCATACAGCAGAAACAACTAGTGGGTACCCATATATATCCATTTAGAATTTGCTGACATAACTTTGAAACAAGAGAACCAATGGCCTTGTATTGCTCACCAGAAAATACGGTTGAAATCAGCCAAGCAGTATGGGAAGATTTGTTGTCACTACGAATATTAGCCACTTTTAACATAAGTAAAGTAATATTGTCCCTCCTGTTTGAATCATACAGAATCAATAACAGGATGCATGCTCCATCACCAGAAGATGATACATCAGATACATTGAATGCATCTTGTTGTAACTTTTGATCAATACTTCATATGTATGCTGGGCTGTGTCTTTTCAAAGTGAGATTGTCATTTGATCTATTCCTAGCATGCATTGTTATGATTAAATGTGTAAAAAACAGATCAAGATAGATTTCTGATTTCTGGCAGTCACATTTTCCTAATAATCAAGCAGCTTAAAGCTCAAAATTAAATAAATGCAAAACAGGATGAACCTACTTTAGTTCTTATGAAATCTGAGGAAGATCTAGATATACTTTCGGAGATATAGTGATTAAACTTCAACAGTTAAATTGAAGATGTCTACCTGGTGGCCATCTTCCCCCCCCCCCCCAATAAATCATGAAATTAAACTAAGAACCAAATCAGAGAAGCCTATACAAGAAAATCAAAAGATCCCTTCAGTCCTTTTGTAGAAAGAGGGAAAACAAATTTCAATTATCAAAATCCAAGATGGCTGCTTGCCCAGCTGGCATCTTGTTCTTTTGATCAATTCAAAATTATACATCCCTGACTAAGAAAAACAGAGAAAGCTACATATGAAATTTGAGTAAGATATGCTAAGTATCCCTGAGAATAGCAAACTCAAACTCAAACTATCTGTATCAATCAGAGGATTGGGACAAGTGGCTATCAAATGGCTAAAATTCAGTAAATTCATCATTAATGCAATTTTGCAAATTTTGAAAGACTGAATTTAGTATTTCCATCATCTGCTTAAAATTTGAGAGACAATATATATTAGTTTGACATGCTCATATTATAGCTATTGTGTCAGTTAATTAAAAGCTTGTTAATTACCAATCTATTTCAGAAATCGATTTTCTGTGAAAAAAATCTGCACGTCTGGACCCCAACACAATTGCAAGTTTGCATATATATGCATGCTGATACAGAAATATCACTGTGCTCCTTCTATAAACATTGTCATTGAAGGAAATGAAGGGTTTGATAATAGACCTTTTATATCTTTACAGATCACGTTCTTATTGTTGGTTCAAGGGATTCAAAATGAGTGGTCTTAAATAGCAAGATTGGCAGTACCAACAGTTCTACTAACAAATTAATGATTGTCTGAGTACTCTGTGTGTGATGTACTGGTTTGATGGAAGACTAAAATGCCTTCAAACACAACCATTTTGTTCACTACTAAATCTAGCTACAATTGAATCTGATAAGGACACGTTATTCCAGTTGTATTTGTAAGGACAGAAGGAAACAATGAATTGCTAGATGAATAAACATTTAGATTCCTGTCTTTGCCAATACAAAACTAGGTTGATTCTCTCGTGTACCATTTATATGGCAATGATCAAGATTAAATGGGAAGTACTTTTGGCTTCACTAGCCATAGGGGCTGATCGAAACCTATTTGTGTCGTACTCATGATAAAAAAAAGTGACGCCAAAATTGGAGATCATTCCCCCCCCCCCACCGAACCTTAAGTGTGCTCCACTACCAGGTATCCGTATGACAGAGAAATCATATAATGTGGCGGCCACACAACCAGGGTTGACTTTTCGTTGTCGGGGTCTGGGGACACACATTAAGGCACTTACACATGTATGATATTGACCTAGGTATGAACACAACATCTGGCTGTACAGATACAGCTATTTGTGAGGTTGGCAGAGCTGTAAGCTCTAATGGCTATTCTCTATAGTTTTTATTGATGTGACTGTCTAAGTGAGTGTGGCCGACATTTTGGCTGCTATTTCCTCTTCTATATTAACTGCCTCATCCGCCTGACAAGTTTGTCATATTCCCATCACTCCTGATATACTAGCGTACATGAATTATAGATGATGTGGGTTTTTATTGAAATCCTCCCTCATATGTACTGGGAGAAATGTTTTTGGGCACTGTTCCAAAATCCTCATACGATCTGACCATTGTCGAGTATCCTCTTTGACAAAACTACTATAGTTCACAAATCGATATGCTTTGCCATTTCCATTGTTTATCTGGAAACCTTATATTTAGTGGCTATTTTCCAAAAGTACACAAAAGGAACTATAAACTATTGCTTTTGTGGCACATCTTTATATGTTTTCAGGGGTGTACCATTCCGCTAACCTGAAGCCTACGTCTAGTGGATTTAATGTCTGGCCAGGTTTTTTTTATTACTTAGAAAAATTTAAGTTGGGCTCGTGGATTTTTCAAGATCTGCCTACAGACCAGTATCCTGAATACGAAATTGCACTCTTTGTTTTTTTTGAAAATTTCACCAAAAATCTCATGCAGCATGTTACTTGTTTTTTACCCTTGCAAAAAAACCACCATATCTGAACATTGTGGAAGAAAATGGTCCCAAAACTTCTGATGGTAGATTATAATGTTCACTCCTCGAGTTAAGATCAATATGATAACAACCATCACACTTTGGGGAACCTCTATATGATCCCATGCTTTTGCTGAATTCTTACACTCTGAACACTGTTGTTATGATCATATTTATCCCCCTCCACTCCCAAATAATAGTCCCACAATGAATGGTTTTCTTTTCAGGAATAATTAATCAAAGCTATAGTCAATTTGGGAAGTCAGGTTCCAATGCACAGTTACAGTTTTTGGTAGTGGTACATGGATCCTTAAACAGTGCCATTGCATTAACAATTCTTGTGAATAGCGATGTTGGTAAATTTCTTTTATTAAGTTTTGCATTCAAATACTCAAACTTTCCATAAATTGTATCGCAGAATGTGTTTTATAGACCAATTTTAGGAATAAGACAATGTAGTGTTAACGATATATTTTAAATTAATGGTACTCTTTTAATACCTCAATTTCAGTTGGGATAATTTCTAACTAGGACTGCCCACACATATAAATTTTGTTCAAGTACCAGTAAGTTTTTTGGGATTTTTTTTTTGTAAGCCATATAAAATTTCTATACAAATACTGCTGATGGAATTATCGAACAAAAAGGATAATGACAATATGCATTATGACTTGAGCTTAATTCCTTGCCTCTGGTTATTCTAGCAAACCTAGTTATCACAAGGGATAATTAAATGTGCCTCGACACACATCAAAAGTTCAAATACTGATGGTTTTTGTGACTGCTGCAGGGATTCTGTAATGTGATGTGACCAAATTACGTCTTGCATTTCTACCATTATGTACAATATTGGATAGTAGCAGACGGCGCTAGGCTTTGAGAATACATCTATCCTGCTACAGACAGGAGAAATACATGTATACTCTATTCTTGTAAGCACACACGTATAATCTCTTTCAACCTGCAGTGTATGGTGCAGCAAGCCCTACACATTACCTTGTCCGAGACATCTGCAGCAAGCCCACCAATCCCACCACACTTGAGAATATAGATATTGGTATTGCCAAGATGTGGGCCGGGATCCAAAGTGGCACATCGATATAATGTCTGCTTCTAGGAACAAAATGGTAAACAGACTCTCTAGGCACAGCCAGAGAGGCTATACACCTCCAACAACATCACACTTCATGGACGGTAAGAACAACATAAAACTGGAATTTCTCACACAATATAATCTACAGCAGGTCACCAGTATAGCGCAGACTATACCAAAACACCTACCAGTACAACAGAATGAATTGTGACCAAGATAATATACTTACTTACAACAGATAAAACACTCTCAATACAACCTAGTATCACAATGATGTCTCTTTATATTAAATGAGTAAAATAATATTAAAGCAGCTGACATTCATTTTTGACAAAAATATTGTCAATTCAGCACAATATTCTTGGCACCAAAATTCATGGGGGTTTACCTTCAAAGAACATATTACTATTGTGTTAAACTTCAGGCAAAAGAAGTTTCTCGATGGCTGTTGGCTATAGCAAAACAAGAGCCATTTTTTGTTAAAACATATTCAAAGATCTGTAGTCATTGTTGGTTTTCAGTTATATATTACAGTGCAAAAATTTATAAACTATGATCATTAACATCCCCTGCCCCCTCCCGCCCCTTGAAGTGAAAGCAACACATTTTTGTGAACATAAATTTGCTTTCTAGACAATCTTTAAAATAACTAATTTAGTGTAGAGGAAAGCACACATCTAGCTGCATTGGTATTGATGCATGCGGGAAGTTTGAAGCACAAATCTGTACTTTTTATTGCAACATGCTCAAGAAACATGTATATATCCAAAATGTACACATTCTGCATACTGTTTCATGGTAACTCAAACGTTCTGGATATCAGAAAGGTTAAAGTAGGAAAAACATCCCTTAGCAATGTTTGTGTACTGTTTCAATGAAAACTGAAATGTCTTAAAATTCACAAATATGATGAAGAGGAAATTTGTAAAGTTGAGGATTTAGAAGTTTTTGAGATACACTCTCAAAGTATACCAATATATTTGCACTCAAAATGTACATAATTTGGGCACTGTTTCCATGACAACTGATTTTTCAGAAGGTGAAAATACCTAAAGGCATCCCTCTGCAATGTGATCGACTTGTGTTTTTAGGACTGACTGAAGCTGTATATCAATATTCCCAGCAAGGGATAAGAACACCTCCTATACTTGACATAAGTAAATACCTTGCACATTTGGGTGTTGTACACTATAGCTGTTGTTATTATGCATACTTGCCAACTTTTTGAAAATTCCATGGGGGAGATTCTGCATGCTTAAAATCAAAACATAAAAAAAATGTGTGTATGCAACCCCTTGGGACAAAATATCTGTTTAAAATGATATATTTTGAGTTGTTCTTTCAGATGAAATCATTAGATCTTAGAATATAGGAACAGTTAAGCAAATAAAATCGGGAGTCTCCTAAATAGGGAGAGATGGCAAGTATGAGTATGTGCAGTTTCAAAAAGAATTATTCAATTATCTTTTAAATAAGTCATAAATTTAGGCTTTGACAAGGAAATAGGGACATGTATAAATGAACAATTTTCATGGCAGATGAAGAACATGAAGGTGTGTTCAAGTATATGATTTGTGTTAATTATAAGGTACATGATATATTGGACATCACCACAAAGAAAAGAGTTTGATTTCCATTATCATTGAATTGTTCCTGAGAAAAAGTAGTTATTCCTGATCGACACTGTTGTTAATTTCAGTTGTCACAACACTGTTTGTATATGGACTCCATATGAAAGCGTCAACAATGAATGTGAAAGCCTGCAAGTAAATGAGGCTTTGTGAAACGGTGTGGATTGGTAGTGGGGCCTGAGTCAGAGAGATGAGTCAGGGTGTCTCATTTCTACAGAAGCATGACGCCAATGTCAGACAAGCCTTGACAAAACCAATAGCTGCCCCAAAGGGAGATTGAATGGGATGGATCACATATGCAAGCCATCATCATCACTAACAAAAATGCCTTCACTTGAAAACGCATATCCAAAACACCCAAAAAGATTTTTCTTCCATAAAAAATGTCCAAGGTAATATAATCCAATCTCACTTGTTATGCATACTTATTACATTGTGTGTGTAAAATTCAATTGAGCCTTCGATACATAAACACATATTCAAATTGAATTCAGCAAAGAATTCATTACGTTAACACATTTGCATCGATCAATAGTTTTCCTGCGGAGATCAGCTGACAAAGGTTAGAGAAATCTTCCTACACATTATGTTCTTGAAATGAAAACAATCAATAGAATATTTATAAATTAAAACTGAGTGCTGATCATCGATGATTCATTTTGCTTAAACATTCCTTTAACTTTCATCGGACTGGAATGTTATAGTTTAAGAGTCAATGGTTAAATAAATTCTTTTTCAACAAGGACTAAAATTTACAATTTTTAATTGCTGTTTGTCTAAAATGTCAGAATCAGATTGATTTTTTTTAAAAGTTTTAATCAAGGAAAAATCTTACAAATTGTAAGTAACTAATTTGGTAAATTTAAGGTTAGTGAAGAAATTTTACCAGACAATTTCTGAAAACAGCTATGATTGTGTGGGACACAACACAGGTAATGACTTGTAGCTATAACCTCTAAAGATTTGAGCTTGCCAGCCAATCCAGGTAAGCGGTCGCCACACAACAGATAGGCAGCTAATCATCGATACACCGATCAATGGCTCGGCAACCTGATTAGTCACCATGAATCACCTCCGAGTGTAATATTTACATACAGTCGTACTGTGTTAGGTACCCTAATCAGTAATCTCATTTTCCAGTTACAGTGATCAAAAAACCACATCTGACCGTAAATGAGGCTGGATTAAAAAAACCACCATATTTCCATGGTAACAAGAAATTAGGTACGATCCAATCTTTAGTTTACAATGTCAGATATATAGCACCAGGCTGAGATAGAACAAGGAGAAGCAGAAAATACCATGATCATGTCAAAGAAAGCTAACACGTCAAGAGAATCTGACCAAATGTTCATCTACCAAGGCATTCTTCTTATCAATATGATGTCTTATGACCATTGACTGTAGTCACAGTAGAAAAGTTCCAGTAACATAGAAATCTAACAGTACTTGGACACATCTGTGGATTTGAAATTGTAAGTGAAATGGGTACACAGAAACAATGCAGCCATGCTACTTAGTATAATTACAGCCTGAATCCATTTATCCTTACCTATTAACCTTGAGCTTAAGGTAACTTTAAATAAAAGCAATACTGAATGTCAATTTGTCAATAGCTACAAAAAAAAAAAAAAGGCATCTGACTACATTTGCAATCACATGTCGATCTAACGTCTAGGGATATTTAAAGTATTGTTGATGGCACATGACAAGGTGTTGAGGAATAGCTGAATTGCAAGCTTTGTGGATGCTAACTAGTCACAGAACCACATGATACACAATAAGGAAGTATGTGAAAGTTTGACTTCAACAAACAGCAAAGAGCTAGATCAATGCAAATCAAATTCAAACTGAAAAAACATCATTCAGTAATCTGGAGCAGGATTCGTTACGTAGGAGCTGCGGATGATAAAAGCCTGCATTAAAGGCTGTTTTCACACCTCAGGCTGTACTGTAAAATGAGCAATTTATAATGCAAAACCAACTAACTTCTTGTGCTTTATTCCAGCAGTAACCTAGTTAATAGTTAGCAGTTTCTAAACGAGGTGTAAAGCTTTATACCACGAGGAATTCTGCAGCTGGCATGACAAGTATCTTTGTCAAAAATCATTTGGAAACTTGCTTGTTTTAATGACAATCTTTAAGCAAGGAGGAGTATTAAATCCTCTGTAAAATTGAAAAAAGAATATTGTCAATGTGAAATGAACTCCTTAATAAGGAGAGGTGACAGCAATTTACCTAATCAATTAAAATCCTCTCAATGTAAGCATTATGAGTACCAAGAATCATTCAAATTGATGTAGGACTTTAGGAGGAGTTTGGTGAACAACATCAGTGGACAGATACCCCAATTCCAGTACACCCCCCCAAATTTGATGCTGGGGGTATTAAAAAAACATTCATTGCCTGGTATTGGGGAAAATGTCAATCAATTACTTGTCCTAAACTGGGATTTAGTCATATTCCTCTTGGATAAAGTATACTTATGTAGGTAGTTTTCATTTTCAGACTTAACAGGAAAATTTGACATCAAAATGGCATTAATATAAGGAATGCCTGGTACATATCCCCCCCCCCCCCCCCCACCCGCGACAAAAATGAGGTTTATTTGTTTCATGAATTTTGATTTAGTTTTTCGGTCAACACATGAAGAATTTTTTTTTGATAATTGTAGCAAAATTTTTATTTCAGGGCGATTTTGAAATGTTGCACATTAAAGTGACACAAACTTTAAGAGGTTATATTAAAATATCTTAAAGAGTTGGATTAGGGACTGTAAAGAGTCTTGACATATCCCTGAAACTTATCATCATTTATAGAATGAAAGTATGAAACCACAAAATCCGGGTTATACATGTGTGATGTAATGCTGAATAATGCTAAGTCAGACCTATTAGCAAGTATGACATCACAGCCTAGTAAAACTGTCAGGAGTGGTACAGCGCATGATCAATATCTAGTGGTTCCCTCAGCACAATTTACCTTGCCTAGGTTTACTCACATCTGTATGCACAAAAGGCAGCTACGAATATTGATCACAGAGGAGTCAGACCATCCTAAATGAACAGTAGTTTGTTGGCCCTCCTGTCAGACATTCATATACAATAGTAAGACCAGCTGATAAATCCCATGATATTGTAATCCATGCATTGTATATCTCCCTTTTACAATGCCAATTAATTATATAATTAATCCAATATGTTGGGTCATGAACATGGTTTTTAAGCAATGCTTTAATTTCAACTGCCTCCATCAAACTTTAGTTTTACCTATACATGTATATCTAAAGAAAGAAAAAATTGATGTAATTTAACTATGATGTTACAAACAAAAGGAACTACAAAAAAAATCCAAGTTGTTGTTACATTGAAATTGATCATCTTAAATTAATTCATTTACCCCTGAAGACACATTTAAACTCTTCCAATTCAAAGGTTGGAATAGTTCATTATGAAATTTCAGGGGTGAATAAGTTAAGCTTGCTTTGAAAGGTTAAATATTTGTACTTATAGCAGAAGTAAACAAGCAGTTAACAAATTTATACTGTTGTTGAACAGCTCGTTGTACTAAAAAGTCTGACCAGTTTAAAAATTGTTCCAGTCATCATTACTGAAGCCCTAGGTGAAAGATGCAATTCGTGAACTGATTGTCTGTACTTAGTAAGCACTCAGCATTCTTGTCTTGTAAATAATCATTTGTATGATACTTAAGTTTGCAATCGATGCTCAATGCAAAGTTATGTGAAAAATAAATATAATGTACATTCCATCAAATAGTGTATTGTTGCCATTATTTGCTCGAAATTAAATTGACGAATGTTTGCTGTCCAATTTACTAACCAGTGAAATATATTACGCTAATGATGTCAATACACTATGGGTCTGGGATAACCCTAAGGCAGTGTTTTACAAAACTTGCTTTACTGAAAATCTATATCCCAGTCATTCAGATGTTAAATTTGATCACAGAGAAATTCTGTGGTATCTGCTTATAATACTGCACTGCATGCACAGCACACATGGAAAAAGTGTAGAGTTAGTAATAAAGAGATACAGTTTCTGATATTAAGTATGTACTGTCACAATAAACTGTTGGTTAATTCTGGTGGTTCTTATACTGAAACAAAATCCTTTTCATTAATTGGCAGCAGGAAATTTGAGAAAATATTGCAGATTAAACGAGCAGAATGTAATTAACTTTGAACTTTTTCATAACAAGGCTTTGATAGTATGGTTAATGGTTACCCAGTAGTCATGTTACACATGCATATGTTAATATTAGATAAATAACTCTAAATGCTAATCAAGCACTGTGTTATTTATAATTGTACACTGCACACTTTGTCAAATGGTGTTAATCAACAAATTCTTGCTAAAATGTTTCAGTTTTTCATTAGACCATTTATAACTGACATGCATGTTAAAAGGTGGGTTCCTACTGATTTTCAATATTTTGAAGCATCAAACTTTTTGTCATGTATTAAAACAGATGTACAATATATGAACAGTACAATATTATGAAATAACAAGGCAAAGTAATGCAAGGCAATCCATAGTCCCCCACTGATAATGATTTCTATATTTAACAAACAGTACAACTATTTCAGGATGTACCTACTGTTATGAAAAGTATCCTGATACAAACTTCTTGCACTCCGCCATCCCAAGATGTCCTTGCACACCAAATCTGGTTACTCCAAGTGAAATAGTATAGAAGATATGCCCAGGACAATTTTTTTCAATAGTAAAGGTCAAAGGTCAAGTCATAGGTCACAGTTGCTTAATTCTTGCACTCTGCTCCCCGCCATCCCAAGATTTCTTTGTACACCAAATCTGGTTACTCCAGGTGATAAAAGTACAGAACATATGCCATGGACAAACATTTTTAAAAGTTGAGCGAAGTCCCCGGGAACCAGTGGGGGACTAATAGTTCCATTTTGATTTTCTTCTCAAGCTTATATTACATTACTAGCAGTATTATTTCTTCTTTCAATCAATTAAATTTCGAAAAGTGCTATCAGATTTTTCATTGCCTCATCATCTTGTAGTCAATTGATACATACATCTACAATCATTCTTTTATGGGTGGGCAATAATATTACAATACCAAATAATACAATTCGATATTTCTTCAGCAATATACATATTGTAATATGAATTTTTAAATGGCAATACATTCCAATAATTGTCCAACCAATTCTTTTTTCAGTTTATCTATGAAGCTTGCTGAACTGATGCTCATTTTTTGTAATTTGCCATAAAAAATCATTCAAAAATTTAGTTGAATTTCTATGAATACAATTTATTGCGATTTATTGCAATATTCCCTCAATTATTGCAATATGAGATATTTTTGGGGGGCAATACCAACCTCCAATACGTTTCACCATTATAAAATTAGCTACTCATAATTAAATAACATCAAAGTTGAAAGCTGTCTGATTAATATAACGGTCCAACTTAGTTTAAAACATTTTATTTTTATTTTTTCTAGCACCGACCTTTTTTTTTTTTTTTTTTTTTTTAAAATACTGAAATATGACCGACAATCAGGAGGAACCCATCTGTTATGTAATTTGTTAGTTTCTCACTTGCATTACAATCAGCAATCTACAGTCAATTGTTAGTAAAAAAATCCCATAATAGTGGCGAGCTCTATAGAATCATTCCTCCATGACGGTGCATCAGACTAGTTACTCTCAGGCCTAGGTGACATGAAAGCTTAAGTTGATTAGAAAACCCCATGATGCTTTGTTTCCCAGTCTGCCTGATGTTGTTGTTCTTTAGATTCCTTCTGAAAACAAAAGAATCTGGTTTGAGATTAGTTTTAGAAACCAGAAGAATAAAGCCGAGCCTTACCTGTCGTCATGTTTATCTTTTATCTGTTATCACACACACAAACAAGGCACTTGAGGTCTTCTCACTCCTGTAAAGTAGAAAAAAGAAGGATTGGTACAGCTACTACTAGGTTTAATAATTATTCAGTCACATAAAACAAAATTAATGTTATCACACCAATCGTTGACTTTCCAGACTAGTTTTAATTGGGTTGATTAATAATATTCCTCCCATATTTCCCCCAACAATTGCAGCCCATTTTTCCCCCGTGCTTTACAATTGCAAACAGCTCATGTCATGGGAGCATAAACGGTAAATTCCTTACATTTTTTTCAGTTTAAAGCTGTTTCCAGAACAACTTGGAGATACTTGAATGTAGGATCAAGTTGCACCAGTCCAAATTGTTGTCATGCATTGAAATTGAAAAAACTAAATTTGATCCTCATGATACAAATTCTTATCCAAAATTGATGTGTATACACGTAAACAAAATAACCAGGCGAATTAAATGATGGAAAACTTAAAAAGGTAACTCCAAAAACTACAGTTTTTATTAGAACAAGGCATCGCAAGTGATACAAATCCCCTCGTATTCACACATTGTGATATATGTAAGAGGAAATGAAGTCGCTAGAGCGATGACAAAGTTTTATTTTTTTTAGTTACACTGACCTTGACCTTCAACTTAGAAACGTAAAAGGAGAAGTTGTTCAAGCCATTGCCATCCCAAACACTTGTATGAAGTTTCATGAAACTCCATTGAGGAATGAAGTTGATATAGTGATGAAAAAGTCCAATTTTTTTTTAGTAACAGTGACCTTGACCGTCAACATAGAAACCCGAAATGCGAATTTGTTTAAGGAATTGTCATGCTAAACCCTTGTATGAAGTTTCATGAAATTCCTTTGAGGAATGAAGTCAGTAGATCGATGACAGTTTTTCTAAAAATAGTAACAGTGACCTTGACCTTCAACATAAAAACCCAAAATGTGAATGTGTTCAAGATATTGTCATACTAAATACTTGTATAAAGTTTCATGAAATTCCGTTGAGGAATGAAATCGCTAGAGTGATGACAAAGAGTGTAACATACGTACGGGCAGTTGCGAGGCAGGGCTTTTTTTCACCACTTTGGGAATGGGGCCCATGGCTTTGGAATTGGGAAAAAATGTGCGGTAAAAGGTAAAATTGGGAAAAATTGATATAATGGTAA
>JAUMHH010187095.1:0-30454 GCA_032359455.1 Chlamys rubida | reverse complement strand
AATTTAGTCTGCATTATTATTGAAACAAAAAGGGTGGTGTGTGAAAACCACTTACTTATATGAATTTCAAACATAAGAAGAGTACTGGGAAGTTTCAACTAAAACATAGCCAGTAAAGAACTGTGCCACTACTCAAATGAGATAACTGCGGACATCAAGGTTACGCCAAACCTCGGGAACTAAGCAATCCACCAACAGTCTACCTACAGCATGTCAAAGGAATTGCAATCTTGATGTAATCCGTTGGTTGGTGACCTCTTCATGTACCACTCTGAACTGGATGTCAACATGAAACATACGTATACCAACCCATCTCTTGGTGTGACAAACATGTGCCTATCCTGAACGGCTAGATAGTAATACATTCGCAATTCGTTAGATATTGACCAACAATAAGTATCTAACAGTAGAGAGTAGGTCAAATGGCAAAATAATCGTTGAAGCAAACGACCTTCAACGCTCTGTAAATGACAGAAACCACTAGAGATATAAAATGGAAAATTCTCATTTCAACTAAAGATATATGTATATTTATTCAGGTTAATAAGTCAATATTTGCCTGACAAATCATCAAAAGTCCAAATTGCTTTAACAGCATGGTTCGCGGTTACGGCAATCTCTTTTTGGAGAGGTATAGCCTTGAATTCAGTTTGGTTTGGTTTCACTTTTATTTACATTTCATTAAGCTGTACTGGTTAATTGGCTAATTTGCGTGTGTCATCGATGATAATGATAGCGATAAAACATTTAACACAATGACAGTCGGAGCATTTCACACTTCGTTAGACGGCTAAATAAAATCTTATATACCAATTACTTTTTCATTTTTTTTTCTGGTTACATGTTTCATTTTCACTTATATACCGTATTCAATAAACAATATCTCGACAATTAATTCTAGTAAGACTACGATCTGACTTCCAGCTTCATTAATATCAAATGAATATAAATCTTCTTTATTTCTTTTTCTTTTTAATATTTGTTACAATGACTGAATGAGGCTGAGGCCAAAGATGAAATAGCAGATGATTTTGAGATTATCATTTCAACGAAACACATAAATACAAACATGTTACTTTTTACCTTCTGCGTGTTGACAATTATCATGAAATATGTCATGGAAGAGCTTTTGTATGGAGGTGGGATTCTTGTTCATAATAATGATAGTATGAAGAGTTAACTTTTACTGACTTTAAATACAGTGATGATGAAATCATAAAGTCATAACTTTATTTCGTTAGACATTCAATATTATTATTTGTACTATATAAAGACCTAAAATATATAAAAAAAACTTTGAAACAAGTTATTTAGACAGATCTGTCTCATGTTATTTGATACTCAATGATGACATTACTATTCATATCTAAATTATGTCTCAGTATGAATTAAACAGTCTAATAGATGAACCCACTCGTGTTGACCCTACAAGATCGGTATCAGGAAATGTCCGGTCTTATAAGAATACCAAATTTGATAACTTAAATAATATGATTTGAAACAATTATTGTGAAAATGTGCAATTGAAATGTGTAATCTTTGTTTTGCCGGTTAATTTATTTCTTCCAAAGAAGTCAATTTTAGGCATGATAAAAACTATAAAGGTCTTCGAAGCTACAAATAAAGATCAGAATTCCTGATGAACTCATTATTTTTATAGTTTCTCGAAAGGGACCTCTGACATTAAGTTTTGGTCTCGGTACAACAAAGTCAATAATATGAAGAAGCATACTCGGCTAAACTTCTATATAAATAGCCATGACCTTATTAACCAATATTCATCCTTAGACCCAAGTCTTACTGGAGACAAATAAAGCCCTGTGCGGTCTTAAATCACCAGCTATTTACAATCTGTTTCTATTCTTTTTAAATTCAGTATCAACTGGAATCGTTACAATTGACAACGTAATGCCTTTAAACTTGTATTTGGGTCTACATTGTAATACGGATTGCGATATTTCAGATTATTTACGTATCAATATTGTGGAATAATGTGATATATTGTTCAAGGTTTGAAATAGGATAAAGCAGCCGGTATTTATAGTGTAAGCCAGCATTCATTAAAAACAATGCATGTTATACAGTAGTGATACTATTTAGAATATTTTTGTTGATTGATATGTATTATCAACCTTTGACAACATGTAAAAGCTACACCTTTTTCGTTCAAAAAAGGTGAAACACGATTCTGTCATAAAATTGACATGGGTTTGTGAGAGTAACGTCATCAATTTTTGAGAAAACGACGTAATTTTCTCACACAAACCAATGACGTAACAATCAATACCTGCTCTCAAGAGAAGATAACTCTGCAATATGCAAAGACGGAATAGTCCACACACTCGTTTAGGGGATTTACATGTATATACCGTGACTTTAGTATACAATCGATCTACTACATGTACCTTTTAAATTCCAACGAAAGAAAAAGTCCAAAACCTCCTCTGAGAGGCACATCTGTTCTACCTTCAAATGCAGGCACGATGCAACGTCCGCTAAAATTATATGATTCTAGAGACCTGAGTAAAATCTCCATAAGCCTCAGGGAAGTGACGTTAAAATTATTTTGTTAGATAGATGTTTTTAAAAGCACGCTAAAGTTGTCTTCTTGATACCAACGAATGACAGCAAAAAGCCACCAATAGCACGCACCGTATACTGTATCGCTATAATATGTAATGGACAGTTTAATTTTGCAATGAATATAAGAACACATAGGGCAATGGACGATTTTAAACCTTTTTGTTCTAGACAAAATTGCATCAAGAATTACAGATGACGGCGGTGTTAAGTGACAGGTGTTAGTTATGGCTAGACTGTAATAGATGCTGGGTCGATCCCTCTGTTAGACACACAGCAATGACAGACAGTGAGCAGCGGCACTGAGGGATTGGTGTAAGTCTACTCTTTTACATAACATTTCAATTTCTGAAAGTGGCTTACGAGATCGGTTAGTGTGTTGGGATTCTGGGGAACAGATAGAAAGCTACTTATAGAGATATTCTTATTGACAGAAAACACGGTCTGGTACGCGTGTTGATTAAGATTGGTCTGGGGAGGAGGATGAAAGAAGGGATTTTATATTTGAATAAGTTAAATAGCATGTCTGCACCTGCTTCAAGCACTGCTGTTGCTTCACGATTAGAAAACGACAGAGAATAAAATTTTCATTTTCATTTACAAGGATTTATCTAGTAAAATAAGGCATGTACTTTATCTAGTACAGAGTTTTTATCTTATTTGATTGTTTGTTATTTAACGTCTTTGAATAGTCAAGGTCATACACGTATTATGGATGGTTACGATGTCAACTGATGGCTGTCAAAAACGGCCATTTTACAGTGGTCAACACTGAAAAGGCATACTCTCTACAGGGGTATACCGTAACAGTAGTACCTCACCATGTCATATGTTTCTATTATGCAAGACCTTCCTCTGAATGTCATGAGTTTTGTGATAAATGTCGACTGCTGACAAACACACTTACAAAACAGGGTTCCAAAGATAAAGACTATTAATGAGGAAGACTGATGAAGATTATGGACAGATTTTTGATCGCCGTCATGATCTTTAAAGAGATATGCTATTGTTTTGTGTGATATGAATATCGATGTTTGTTGTATAATGCTAATTAAAGTGCCTTATTGTTTTGTTATCACTACCCGATTCTCGATGTGAGGAGCTGACATTTGTGTACTTTTGTCTTGACTTTAGGAGTGACATCAATGAAACAGAAGACGCTTGACCGTTCGGAATATCTGGTTTTATTCACCTGTACTTCTGTATTTTCTGTACTTTTGCAATGATCTCTATGTAATATTGTCCTTAGTTCATATTTTGTCATAGATTTATCGATTTTGAGTTCAAATTATGGTTTGTTGAAACTGCGGTATGCTTTTGTTATTTTTGTTGTTGTTTATGAAAAACATGTGATTGCATTCATTCGACGTGGTTTGTCCCCGGTTGATTCAGGCAAAACACAACACCGTGAGAAATAGTATCGTGATTTAATTTTGACGAAACACTATTATCCCGGTAGCGGGTGTCTTAATTGGGAACCTCTCCCATAATTCTCACTAGAGTTATCGTTATCACACTTTAGTATCCCCGGTAGGCTGTTTAGCTTGAAACCTCTCATAAGTCTCACGAGAGTTACCGTTATCACCCTTTAGTACGTTTCAACAACAATCGTAGACGACCGTCCATCATTATTTCAAAAGGAGAATTTTTGTTATTGTTGATTTTTATTACATTTCGTTGATTATTTGTTATTAAAATATGACAATGACTAAGAATGAGTTTCTCTGTGATTTGGTTTTATTCGTGTAATAAACAGTTTATGGTTCTATAGTAGTAGGGTGATATAAATCTACCACACCGGCATTCATTTATCCGTCGGCCATAACTATATAATATAGTCTGCATGTATCTGACCGTCGACACAACGATGCTATAGCACAGAGCCAAGCGTAGGTTATTACCGTAGGGTCAAATAGTAGGTTTGTGGCAATAGAGGCTCTCGGGTATAAAGGGAAACGATTCCAATGAGAATGCAGCTGATGAATGTTGACTTCTACACATAAATACCATGTACAATATATATTGCATTCAGTCGCTAATCAGTCAATCGTGCAATGGGATAGCGCAGGCATATAACGTGCTCTTCTAACCAACAGAGTTTGCAAGATTGACAAAAAATGTATACGCTTTGTGTCAATATAGTCAGAATAAAGTATGGGTTGTCAATAAAAATAATTTTCTTTTTAGGATGTTTAATTCCCACAGCAGGGTTCTTCTGCTTTATGTACGAATGTATTCCTGAACGTATAGAGAACATGGCGATTGACACATTCAATTAACAGAGAAATATACATATACACATAGCTTATCCAACAAATTCCTGAACCGAATCCCGACAATATAATTATTATTATATGAACATATAGTTTTTAAATGTTTGATGGATAGTATCTATAGTGAATACCCCACAATTAATGATAGATCACATCGTACTCCCCATTTCCTTGAACATAAATATTATAGCTATAACTTACCGCCGCGGTCTAGCGCTGGTCACAATCTTATCCTAACTGTACCAAGTTATTGATCGCCACATTGATTGTCCGGTCATGTTTGGACAGCTGAGGTGGACCATGAGGTTACGAACATCGCCCCGGCGTATCAATCATTGTTTTTTGTTGTTCCCGGTAGGACGCTGTTGTGTACCACGCCAGGAAGACGGCCTCGCGCAGTGTAATTGAATACTTTTATACTTTTTTGGGCGTTGTTGGCATTGGAGAGAAATCAAACAAGATAAGTTGATCAAGAATGCGAAGCCCCAATAAGTGTCAAAACGTTTAGATGTGGCAAAACAGAAATAATTAGATATTAAGAAAATTAAATATTGAAATAATCGAATACTGAAATAATTGATTGAAATAAAATGTGATTGAAACTAAAATAGTTTAAGGCGTGTTTGTTCGATCAATATGAATTTATAATTGTGTCAGTATGGATTGAGGCACGTGCCCTCTCAGTACTTAAGTGTCAGAATTTTCTGGTTTTATGCGTCCCGTTGACTTATAAATGAAGTTATCTTGGGATTACGAAATCAAATATGAAAATATGTTTATAAAACGGAATATCTTTCATGACTTATAACGTGTTGGCTGTGTCTTTTTGCAACAACAAACAGACGTGATGATGTTGTCACATGTGTGCCGGGAACGTACAGCCTCCCGTTACGGATTGTTCGTTGATAAAAAGTATATTAAGCAAACGCTAAATTATATGAGATATAAATAAATTTATACCAGTATAACACTGCAATTGATTAGATGTCAGACACTAACGTCCCTACATGTACATGGAACATAATAACATAATACAAGCAAGTCCTCTCCTTTTTTGTGATTAAAATATGATGAAGTCCGAAGTTTGAAAATATACCTTTCTGGAACACCTGGTTTTATTTCATTTCTACTTTGTCAAAGGTCTTTATTTTTATATTGCCATTATTCACATTCTTGCTTAGTTTTCTCAATTCTAACTTCAAATTACTGTTGTGATGACCCTTCGAAATCATCTTGCTGTTTTGTTGGGGGCAAGGTTCTAATTCTATTAGTCTTTCTTTTTTTCACAAGTATACATCTCTAACGTTCACTTTCGATTGTAAATACGTTTACCTTGCTTTGTCGGCCACGCAACTAAACCACAAAAAACTAATGCAAATTAATTTTTAAGCTTCTGGTGCAGGAGAGGATGCTCATTAATCAAAGCGTGAACTCACTGCAGCCGTGGAATTCCTTGGTGTGCTGCAGCATTGGAGAGATAATGCAGGTACAATTTAATTTATTCAGATTTGTTTCAATAGCTGCCTTTCCATAGCTAGTTCCAAATTTCACGTGACTAATTATTTTGTTAGCGCTATAAACTGCCGGTGTATGACATTATAATGACCAGCGAGGGATTTTAAGTGTCGGGGAATTATTAAGCCGTGGATAGTTTTTGTAATGATGACAATAAATATCAGACGTATGTTTCTTTTCGTTCAAACTCACAAAGAATACAAAGACTCCAAAAGGTTGATCACTTCGTCCTATATATTTTGTATAACACTAGAACTACGCCTATGGCAAACTAAACGTGTATCACTTACCCATGATTCTGTCAAAAATTGTATGAAATGAATCTAATGCACAAGAAATCCGTCGCGTCTGAAATATCAAATTAACTTAAGCTGTGAGTTTGCTACATAATTAAAGATGCGTGCGGGTAATGAGAGAGCAGTGTTGATTAGTTAAAATGTTTATCAAAAACTTGGAAAAAAGTAGGGCGAACAAAAAACTCTAGAGATTGAAACTATAATCACAAAACGGAGTCTTGTGGTGGCGAAAGACAGCAATTAACAGCAGTTTCTAGTGGAACATAACAATAGAATAGCTTTGTAATAAAAATGTTAGCTTCACAAAATAAATGCAATACCATGCAAATAATGGTCTTTATATAATCAATCCACTGGCGTAATAAATACAATAGGCCTATATGACGTCAATTCGCATGATCCCGTTTCGTAAATGTGAGACATACACACGTTAACTGCTGAACAAGTTTGCCTTTCAGCATGCCACCACTTGTTCCGGTTGCCCTGTCCCAAAGCTGTTGAAGAAGTCACTTTAAAGCCACTAGAGGGAGATTAGGGCGGGAAACAAGCTACGACAAATATAGTTTCACCGACAATGACGACCCCACAGTTTCCGCCGACAGCACAATACATGTAGTATCCGTCTAATAGGGTTGATCTTTCTGACCGACATTCTCTGGCTGCCTCAGCAGAGTGTTTAAGTCAGCACGCACACGAATTCCTCCATTGGCGTTCCCCCTCTCCGTTGTCCACTTAAAGTCACCATAAAGAAATACCGCTTACAAAGTGAGGTGACTTTGTGTTCCTACATATCAAGCATACACGTACAATTTTACACAGCCAAAATGCATGAATACACGAAGATGCATGTATTGGACAAATTCTACAATTTAAAATCAAATTATGAAGACACATCGAACAATTATTTTGGATGTTCCGAGACATAACTAGTCTATCACGGTACCTCGTGTCCTGCACGACAAAAATAAAATTAAGAACAAATTGTGACTGGATCTAGTACGGCCTTTGGAGATCCGACGATAATTAAATCAATATTAGGTTAAGTATTGATGAGACCATGTCAGCAGAATCTTTAAAATGCAATCTGGCAAACAATCGTGAAGCAAATCACATGTTTCATGAAAATACCACATCCTTCCCTGTGATGTGGGCTCCCACACCACGAGATGTTATGCTCGAAACCTTTTGGTATTGCACACAAAATATAACTGCCTTCACTCTCCATCAACTATGCCTGACACTTGTGGAATATGAATAGCGTTTTTAGTTCATTGTGGAACGTAGTGTTTGCATTATTAACTTATGATATCAATTGTACTATTACCGCTCGTTCCCTCACCAATTAAAGTATGGATTTCAAGTGGTCTTCATCTAACAAACATCAACGAGAATTTGCTTCTCAACACTGGGTATATTATGTAGTTAGAATATCGTCTTTAGGAATATATCAACCTGTTTTATAAAAAATATCCAATACTTTTAGTATTCTGCTTTTTATATATAAAACCCTAATTGAATCTGTCATTTCCGGAAAATTACGGGAAATGGTGAAGGAAAGAGGTGTTCTAATTTTCTTTGAATTCGAGTGACTATGGGACTCCCTGATAGCAACATCGGGGACAAAGCGGGAATATAGTTGATTTAGCTGGTACTTTTTTTTATTAATTGTAATTAAAATGAGGTTTATTATAACAAATTAAGCCTAGGTATATATACATTCTGGATGTTCAATGTAGGCTAAATACTAATATTCGTGGTTACTATGTTCAGTACTGGAGAAGTCTAGACAATATACAATATATAGTCCATTGCAGGCTATTGCTAATTGATGGCGTGTCTATTACCTGTAAAATCCCCGCTAATGAGGCCATTCATTACATCTCACATGGTAACCCCTCTAACTATAGTACATGTATCACTGTCTCGAATATATCCTATATTGATTATACGTTTGCTAATAAAATTTATATAAACTATGTTAAAATATAAGCCATTTTGAGATAATACAAAGCAATTTTGCCACGTTTTCAAATGTATCACTGTATACCAATAAGTTTCCTACAGGAAACCGTCATTCAACATTTCCTGGAAATTGTATTGGGTCATGTCTACCCACTCAAAGGTTTTACAACATAACCCCACACAATCTCAATCTCGACTTTTAATTTACTGCCCTCACATGTACGACTTCCTAATCAAGCTAAGTCCACGCCGAGTGGGAGATGAATTAACAGGACTGCTCTTTTCCCCAATAACCAACACTTGGAAACTATCCCGTCAATCCTGGGGCTTAATTCATCGGGCCTACGAGTGTGGCTTTATACAGATATACGGGAAATAATATTAGTAAGAAAGGGCATTGATTTTCATAGATATAATTGTGACCCTTGTCAACCGCCGTCTACATCTATTTCGCGTGGTGATAGGGGAGTGTTACATACCCTGACCAGGAAAAGGTGTGTTTATATGCACTTTTATTATTGATTGCGTAAGCGCTACAAGATAACCTAAATTGGATAGTATCCTGACAAAACCGGATTCCAAAGAAAAGCCGAGGCAATATTCGTGAGTAATGTTTCTTCAAATTTTCTTCATTAAGTCGATCCTGTTACGTTTGGTCTGAATATCAAAGTGTATTTGTAACTTTAACATTTCAATCTTTAACCAACATCAATCGTTATTTGAGACCAAGTGATGTAACATTTTCGTAATGGATTTGGTACTGCGATATGCATGTGCATCAACTATCGGCAGGCTTATGTTAGTGCCTAGCTGATGACGTGTTCGTAGAAGCCGATTTAATGGCTGTGATATTAGGTCGCCGGATCATCTCGACCTACACATTAAATCTGTCTTTTAAGAGCTTCTGATTCTGTTTCCTAAAGAGTATAGGGAGTTCAAGTTGTCTCGTATTACAGACTGATAAGAATGCCGCTTAGAGAGTCAATTTAGAAAAGATACATGTAGATGTCTTTTTTTATAGAACGGTGACAATGCGAGAAAGGAATTATGCCTAGATAGCATTATTGTCTTACAGAGTATGGGTTGCACTCAATGGCAGTAAGATTATATTTGTCTTCAGAGATCAACATTAATGCCTTGGTGTCAATCCCTCGGTTAAGTGAAGGCTGTTAAAAACAGATCCTGTTATCCCTGTACTTTTCCAAGTTTGTGGACTGTTGACAGATATTTGTCAACATCTTATCCGTTTAATAAAATATATTGCAATGCCCTTAAATCGAGGAAATACCACGGATCAAATTCAGGACATAATACACGAATTTGAATCAGCGAAAACATACTTAAATACCTCTGATTCATACATGCTTCATACATTTAATACTGTCGATATTCATCATAATGATATTTTGATGATATGTGAAGAGATGGAGTCAAAATGGAGCGAAAAATTAGCATTTACAGTAACAAAGAGCTGTTACATGAATGTAATTACGTTTACGGTGATAGAAGTGATGCAAAATTCATAACTGTCTATCCGTCTGACAATGGTGACAGGTTGTATATCTGGTGTTCATTACAACTTGGTATAATAAACATGTTGTTCATCTGTACAAACATGCAAAATAAAAGTTTCATGCCGTATTTCCTGTCCTGCTGCTCATCTGCGCATTATTGACGCAACACATTTGTATCCTTCATCCTTAGTGGACGTTCAAGTTTTGATCGCTGCCCGAAATGCTATATCACTATGGTAATACTATAAGCATGATTTCTCTTCAAACCATAGATACTTATTGAAGAATTTTAAAGGTTTATGATTGTTAACATAAAACATCCCCACTACATCCTGAGTTGGCCATTGATATTTTCTTTTTGCGTAGACAGATCCCATTGCTAATTTTAAAAAACCCACATCAATATATCAAAAACATGTTTGAAAGCCTTAATCATTTACAAAAATGAACATGTACATGTACTAGAAAGTACATTGTGGCACATCAAGGTGTTTCAAAAAGCTGGCGAAAAGCATTAAATAATCGACGTCATCTCTAAGCTGTTTCGCGGGAGTACATGTAGTCAACTACGTATACGTCTACAGTTGGGATACATTGGTGTTACCAAAGCAATAGCCATAAAAAGAAGAGGCTAATACCAAAGGATTAAGAAAAGGTTCAAGTTGCGATCATTGACAGAACCGACCATTACAACAGTAATACTATTGACCCGGATAAACTTCCGACCTCCTCACCAATCATAGAACATCATTATAGGTCTATTATTGGACTCTTGGGTTCTTCATTTAATGATCGCACAAATGATCCCCAAATCCTAGCTATAGAGAGTTGTGTGTCCTAGTTGGGGTCATACTTTGCATTGCGTATACTATCATGTTAAATAATCAACTGCGTCACATAGATCGTTCGATAATAGATGCACGATGTTTTAAAGTGTTTGGTTGGGTTTACAGTGTTAAGCGTCCTATCAATAGCTAATGTATCTCCTGGATGCGCCTCCATGTTTGTAATGCATGCGTTTGTGCTGGAGGTGGTAGGTTAGTGTATTGTGCTGGAGGTGGTAGGCTAGTGTATTGTGCTGGAGGTGGTAGGCTAGTGTATTGTGCTGAAGGTGGTAGGTTAGTGTATTGTGCTGGAGGTGGTAGGTTAGTGTATTGTGCTGAAGGTGGTAGGCTAGTGTATTGTGCTGGAGATGGTAGGTTAGTATATTGTGCTGGAGGTGGTAGGTTAGTATATTGTGCTGGAGGTGGTAGGTTAGTGTATTGTTCTGGAGGTGGTAGGTTAGTGTATTGTTCTGGAGGTGGTAGGTTAGTGTATTGTGCTGGAGGTGGTAGGTTAGTGTATTGTGCTGGAGGTGGTAGGTTAGTGTATTGTTCTGGGGGTGATAGGTTAGTGTATTGTGCTGGAGGTGGTAGGTTAGTGTATTGTGCTGGAGGTGGTAGGTTAGTGTATTTTTCTGGAGGTGGTAGGTTAGTGTATTGTTCTGGAGGTGGTAGGTTAGTGTATTGTTATGGAGGTGGTAGGTTAGTGTATTGTGCTGGATGTGGTAGGTTAGTGTATTGTGCTGGAGGTGGTAGGTTAGTGTATTGTGCTGGAGGTGGTAGGTTAGTGTATTGTGCTGGGGGTGATAGGTTAGTGTATTGTGCTGGAGGTGGTAGGTTAGTGTATTGTGCTGGAGGTGGTAGGCTAGTGTATTGTGCTGGAGGTGGTAGGTTAGTGTATCTTACTCCTTTCGACAATACAGATCTGATGTCAACTTCAGACGCCACCTCCCTGACAAACCATGTCAACGGCATCCAGCACACTGTTCCATCCGGTCATATTTTACTGAGAATCTGTGAACCATTCATTACATTGCGCTAGCCCTTAATGCCGAACGTTAAGCATGTTCTTATCCAGCATGGCTGTCAGGTTCGTCAAAATGGACCCCCCCCCCTCACCGATCACAGCAATGTTGGGTACTTTTTATAGCCTTATCAAGTAGATAAAAGGCTAGGTACTGTACTCCCATAGTTATTCTTATAAAATCAGCTATTTCATGTGCAAAAAGTAAGTATTACCTTATCTATTATATATGATCTTATTGTTATTTGTTACTCTAATAGAAGGTCTAAAACAATTACTTCATTTTATATGAAGAGTTATTGATATAAACCTTGACTGCTATAAGTGTCATAAGTGTGCAGCTGAATTGCAATAGCGGAGGATAATTCTATAGTCTAATGAGAACATGTTTGATGACCAAATCTCTAATTGTGTGTTCGTCATTGTGGCATGCATTGAACATAAATATTATTCAAAAGGACAAAAACCTTGAATTAGGTTAATGGTGAAGCGAATTCAAGGCTCTAGCAGTTTTTGTATTAATAAACGTTGTCTCAATGTTTCTTAAACAGATTCCATGCTCTCGATTACAAACTAACGCAGTTACCAGTTCATTGCAAAGAATTCCAAACATTGGTGCCAAAATCTGGCAGCCACCGCTCTGGATCTGACACGTATCCTTCGGCAAAGGTTTAAGTGACATCATTCAGGAAGAGGGAGCGCCAATAGTATTTCTCACAGCATTACACTGGCTTGGTATTTTGTTGACGATTTCTCAAATGTTACAAGGTCAGCATTGAAAATGCAATTTCTTCTAAAACAATACACGAAATTTCATTTAACGTCCATCGCTACATTTTAATACGTTTAGCGAGCAAATTGGTCCTGCCTTGTCACAAACAGAGAAGCCCGTTCACATGTTACGTATGCGTACTCTGTCCCCTGTTGGTTGCTGATCAGCCGATTTGTATTACAGCAACAAGACGCTTATGCAAATCAGCCGCCATATGTGCGAAGACAACCACCTTAATAATTTCCATTTAAAACAAACGATTTTGAAAATTACGTGATTCATGCAGGAATTTAATAACTTGCGCTGCTTTTAACGTTTGCTTGTTAAAAGAAATCGGTTATTGTAATGAGTCTTTCAAAAAGCTGTAGCTAGTAGCTTTCGTCATCGGATATGTCGTAATCAGACTATACAGTGTAATATAAGCTAATCTACCAGCATACATGTATCAATATACATGTACAAATGTGCACTCATCCTCAAAATCTAAGGATTTCACTATCGACACAAAGATGTTTTCTGCATCTCTGGACTATGACAAAATCGAAGGATCTTCACGCGAAAACATGCAGATGATACAACTAGACTAGTCTGATGTCTTTGATGGAAATGAAAGAAATCGCGTGGCAGTGTAGCGGTAAAACCGGCGGGTTTCCCAATCAAATATATATCGCAAATCTTTCATTTTGTCATACATTTTAACATATTATAGGGGTGCAGAGTAGATATGCGTGTTGAGAATGGAAGCCTTGGATTTTGAGGTTGGAGTACACTTCATATACTTCAAACTCGGGTTCACACGAAAGTTTGAACACAGTTTGATGTGTTACATGAATATAGTTGTGTTTTTAATTTTTGAGCGAAATATTTGTTTTCACATTCGGTTTAATTTATAAACACTACTTTTATCTAGCAGTTATTTTACTTAAAATATCGAAAACAAATCATCTATTGTACATGTACGTACTGTATGAGGTTATTAACACAGAAATGCAAGATTGTTTCACTTTATTTATTTTACTTTTGTTTCAGGTACCTTTCTTTTCGGGTATTGTCTAAGTGTGATACTTTGAGACCGAATATTTACCTGGTGTATCAGTGACTTTTTCATGAAGATATTCTCTTTTACATGTATTTGTAATAGAGTTTTTGTTCATTGAATAGCGATAAAACTACAATTGTTTAAGTTTTTATAAAAAAAAATGCAGAACAGGCAAACAATGGCCCGAGATGTGATAAGTTGTCTCAGGAGTTGATTATCTTTTCCGGAAAGCAATTCTTTCATAAAAAACAGATCGTTAACGAAAACGTAGTAAACAGTGTTCTTTTAGTATTTCATTGAGCAAAAGTTATATATTTCACTTATAGGATGATTTTTTCAAACATTTTATTCATGTGCCGCTCTCATAAACATAACATAATATTCACCCTATTCGTAAACGTAATATACATGTACCATGGCTATTAACGAATCTAGGAATAGTATCTTTTTATCCAATATATTACATAAACACGATTTTTGAGGAACATTATTCCAGTGTCCACTGTGTTAGCTAAGTAAAGAGCACACCCTGTTTTGATTTTCACGCAATATGTAGTAACACCAAACAACTTCAAGTAAAACTAATTAGAAAAACAGCGGGTTTATATTAAGTATGTATAACCCCTTGTTTTCCGAGGTACAATTATAAACAGTCTATAACAACACAGACGTATAAGTAAACATCGGATGTTAATGTCTTACACGGCACCGTCGTCTCACCCAAACAACATTGCATTCACGTGTATGTAAGCTTGGCTTTTACCAACATTTACTCCTATTTTGACATGTCAACGTAATAAAACAACACGTTTATTTCAGCTAAGAAGGACGTTGATTTACATATGTATTTTGCTGTAGTGAAGTAGAATAGGTATAAAAAAGAAATAAGGCGCGTTTTCTAAAAGGATCATTTATATCTGTTGACGATTTCTTTGTGAGCTGTATAATTTATGTAGCTTTAATGGCTTCTGGAAGAAAATTACATATTTTTAAAACTGATCTCTTTATAACAAATAGCATAAAAGAGTTTGTACTAGGGAGACACCACCGGGAATAGAAAGCAGAAAGAAAAAGGAACTCCCTAATTTTTCTAAACAGGGATTGATTGATCCATGAAAAAAGCTATGTTCATAACAATGTTAAGACTTTAGCTCGCCCCATTGAAACATCGCAGAAGACCTCCCCCCCCCCTCCTCCTTGTGGTTTGTTTTATCAATTCAAAAACCAAAAATGCTTTCACTTTCATAGGATGTGTTCATAGTGAACGAATAGAGTCAAAAGTCAACATATCCAATTTCAAAACATTTTCCCAAGTTCAGAAAGCGTATGAAGATTATATTTGACAAGTACAGTTAAATGTACTTCGGACTGAGTACAATAATATATTCCAACAAAAATGATATAAACTTATGCTGAAGCCACAGGGGGTCAAATCATGTTAAATTCTTCAAACAGATTCACTCAAGGAAATATAACGTATCGGTCTAATTTTTTTTAAATGCTATGTAAACTAGCAACGCGCACATTTCTTCAGCAAACTGTTAAGTAAAAGATTAAAGTTTAACGTGAACTTTTTAATGATATGAAACACATTTGTGCAAAAGTAAAATGTACGCCAAGGATATGCATTGGACCCATCTGAAATCATTAGTTTTGACACGAGAAAAAATATAAATTAGAACTTCAATCATGGAAACAGCAGCTAAAAGTATTTTTAATAAATATAATTAGAGCCCTTCAGTGTCAGACAACCCACAATGATTTGTCTCGGCCCATCTGCTGATGAATTCTATTCAAATTAATTCCTCAATACCTATTGTAATGAAATAAGTAATTAGGGGCAAAGAGCAAAACAATCACAAAACATGCAGTTTGTACATTGTGTACATATATACATGTGTACATTAGTATATTTAATATATACATTTTTTTTTTCATTTCAAAATATTTTATTAAATCAAATGATTCAATGGGAATCGGGCAACAGGATATGCCTATACAAGCCCTCTCCTTTGGGTTACATACATTTCAAACAATAACATAATTATAATTTAGACATTAACATATTAGCACTGGCTTGTAACATTAAATAGTACTTAATACTTAGTACTTAATAGTCTCCATCTGTCTCTGAACAAAGCAAAATTAAGAATTAAAAAATTCAAATTACTGAAGTAAAACAAATACAGTTAGGTTTTTTTTGTAAAAAATTCTTTACATATGATAGTAACCAGTATATATAAAATATATTTCAAAATGGAAAGCCATGGGTGTATAAAAACATATACATACCGAATGTTCTATCCCAATGTTTATACTGTGAGCAATCGTACAATGAGCATATCAAAACGACTGTAAAATGTTTATTTGTTATACAAGACGTAAAGGGAACTTTATCAAGACTGCAAATAGTTTCGTTCTAACAATTACCAAACGGATCACTGGATACCAAAATAGCCGTACTGTTAGTCTTTACGTTTTGTAAATAACATCAACAGACTTCACTCGTTCATCGTTTTGCATTTTCGTGAGAAAAAACAACCACAAAAAGAACGAAATACGTTTGTTCGCCTGAATACATCAAAATGTAATAAATAGTAACTTCATGGATGTCGTTCTGCCTCTTCTGTCCATTTTTTTCCAGTTCCCAGTTGGAAATTGCCGCAAAGTATAAAAAAAGTCATTGATGGATACAGCTTACCATCACCTGCCCATCATACATTGTGTCAGCGGCAGGTACAGATATAGGAGCTAAATGTGGCAGACTACATGTTTCTTAGCGAAATACATACTATATGAAGAAGAGACTTCTTAAAAACTCCTGTACTCTCCCTCGATTCGAAACAGCATATACATATGTATTGTCGTCTATTGGACATTCATATATGCATGTAGGTAAATATTCCATAAGAAAGTGTGTTTCATTGTTAATATCTTCTGGTTAATACATTATGGTGATATCCGATTATCGTTTATCTGTTTCAAAGGTCAAAAGCACAGCCAATGTTAACGTCAGTCAAATGTTTTACTGTAATTACCTTACTAACGATATTTACACCTCTAGTCCTATTATAACAAAACATAATTTGTTTCATTTGTTTGCAGGAAAGAATGTATTTTCATTTTTTAATGACATTTAATGACAGATTTCTGGTACAGGATATGAATCCTCTACACCAGACTCAAACATAAAAATAGTGTATATTCCAAGTTAAAAGAAAGTTCGTTGTTACGACACATTAATGTTCATACATACATTAATATGTATGGGGATGGGTAATTGTCCTGGAGTACTGCATCATTCTTGAACCAATCAAGTTATCTACGTATAAACACCCATGAAATGCCCGTGCTAACATGTCTGTAAGAAACACACTACCCATAGCTGTCCTTTTTTTTTTAGCAGAGAGATAGTTTGGATTCTAAGGTACTTTGGATGTGTACGACCTTGTTACAGTACGCTCGGGACCCGACGGCAACCGGTGTCGACTATGATGTATCGCCCTCCTGGGTCACATTACCTTCCTATTTGAGAGCTGTTTTAACGGCTGGCTTCGGCCCATTTTATGTCAAAGTAGATGTGAGGTTTACGACTATCGACTACTTCGGGTTCCGTAAGCCGTTGTCTTCCCCATAACCAGTACACCAAATGAATTGTACAACCCTACATATACACACTGAATAAACGTAACACAATTGTCAACTGTGGTATTTTTTCGACGACAATTTCGATAGATGCTGAATCTTAAAAATCATAAATATGACTTATCGTTGGATTGAAATTTACGGTGATCATGCCGTATTTTAGTGGGCTTTTTTAACCTTAAAACAAAATCTGCATATATCAGAAATTGTCTATATCTTGAATACACTTCAACAAGTCTATTTTATTTAATAAATGCTTCCTATTGGCGCTATGGTCAAAGAGACACTGATACCTTTATACCAACACGTTTTGTTATCTTCAATCAAAGAATCGCGCGTGTCAATCGCACTGTGATCAATTAGTTACAGCGACCACGATTTGGTCATATCTAAAATATAAAGATTTATATGTTTAAAAATGTAGTAGGAGTTTCCCATAAGAATTCCCGTGGACTGTGTTATGCTTCTCCGCCGCGATCCCTATCCCCATTAGATTAAGTTCGCTCGAACGTTCATTTTAGGAAAGTAAAACATCTAGAAGCATTTTATTCTGTCAGCATGCAGTGTTGTTAAACACATCAGGCTTTAAAAGACCGAAGGCGTCAGACGAAATTTATTGTATTCATTTCGAAAGTGCGTTATTATTTGCTTGTCTTTTTATTCTGAGATGAAAACAGGGTCCTTTAAGCGCTACCTTTAATGAAGTCTAGAGTAAAATTGAACAATAATACACAACCCATTTCGGCTGACGCAATTACAGTTGGTTCGTATAATGAAGTAAACATTTTCCATTAAAACTCCTATTACGCAAACGTACTTCCTCTGATGAAATTTTCCGCAAGATATAAGAAGCACTCCTTTTTTTCAATTTTGATACATTTATTTGTGTTTTGGCATGACTGTTTGTCTTGGGCGGAAGGAGTGACATTGAGACGCATTGTATGACTAGTCGCGAAATAATTACTTTGCCAAAAAGCGGAATTTGATGTCGTTTAATCAAGATTAAACTTCAGTGAAGGGAGAGATTTACGACACTCACTGTATATCGAGAACAAGGTTATCGGAGCCGTTTATTGAATATGTCACTATCGTGTTACACATCCGTGAAGAATGTGTCCAACTTAATCGTAAATAAATAAAAACAAATATAGATTTTAACAATAATGTACAATATATCGGTAGAGGTAATCGGACGAGCCATAAGATTCACCCCCTGTCCAGTCTTTATCTCCCGTACGACCCGTAAAACCCATACAACAGCTCATAAGATGGATCAGTATCAAGGGTTATCTTTATGGCCGTTTTTTCGTTCCGCTTTTTTTCTCTAGTGTTCCGGAAAATGGTGCCCCAGATTGAAAGCGACTTCAGCAGTGATCTGATGAATACAAATCTCTCGCTGTTAATATAAACACCAACATTATGGTGTATTCATAACGAATTAATCTCTGGTGACCAGATTTATGATGACAAATTGATGCCTTCTTCTAAAGTAATGACCCACTGATGAGCGCGCGTGACATTATTGTGCTACTAAATCGGGAACAGACTCGATCTGATAATTACCTATAATGTCTTGGTGTCCTGATAAGAAAATCTCGGGGACAAATTGAATCTACAAATTGACCGATTTACAGGTGTGAGGGACTCATTCATACGGATTATTTGTCCTAGTGATTGTCATTGGCAGAAATCTTTCAATTAGGTTCAACATTTTCTCTCATTCTTTCCTCATTGGAAAGACTTCTTCTCGTCATTGTAAACATTTCCCCGTCGTCTGTGTAAACGTGTTGTGCCGTTGTTAATACCGTTGTTGGCAAAATATCTTTCTGTGTTTATACTTTTCCTGGCCGTTTGCAAGATTTTGTCGTCTTTGTCAAAATTCTTTACGCTCACGTAATTATTTCCCCCTCTTCTTAGTCGAGATATTTAATGCTATTGTAGGCACTCTCTACTGTCTTTATCAACTTACCTGATCAGGGCATTTGTAAAGACAATTATCTCAAGGTCGTAAACGTTTTTCTGAAAATTATTATTTTAATACATCACCTCTAGCGTTCAGAGTGTATAACTGATGCGGTGATAATTTTTTTTAAATTTACCCGGAAAGTATTAAATAGATGCATTTTGATAAAACTAATAAATGGCTTCTACATGAAAACATGTGTTAATTGTACTCGACGCCATTTTATCTATGCGTACAGCTGTGCACCAGGAATAGTGCTATCCGAATATGTTTCATAGACTTTTCTTTTGAACTTTTAAACTCTCCAAGTATACATTATGTATTTTACAAATACTGGTTAACAGTGTCTCCAATTGTTTGGACACAAGTTGATGTTTGATCACATACAATGTAGAACAAAAGTGAATTTCATACCAGCCGGTATTGATAAAACTTTTATGCTACTTACTTGAAAATTATTTAGAAGTTTTAGACTTTGACATCGTTGACAATTTATATTTTTATCAACGATACGCCTTTCATTTAAGACAGTATGCAGTTTTAAACCTTCACATAGTTAAAGTCAATTTTTTAATGGTTCAATGTTTTTGAGTTGTTTGTGTTGTTTGCTAATAATTTATATGTTAAGTTGATATTAATTTAATTTATATCACAACATTCTTCACATCAATACATTCCCTTCATAGGCACGTTGTGATAAGATCAGCAATTTTGTATGAAAAGTCCATGGGAATATCGTCAACAAGCATGTACAGTTCACATAGAGCAGATAAAGGCAGGATATTTATATATAATTAAAACATCAAAGTACCATCTATGGAGCCCTGTAGCACACCAGCTGTGATTTTACAAGGACAACTTAATATATTTTAACAATCATCTATGAAGTCTGTTGAATATGTTAGCCATGAAAAGAATATAGTACGTTATGAACATCTAAATATAACTTAAATATGTGTTGTTGTTGTTCTTGATTTCGGTATCCATAACCAGAATAAGGTTGTCTTTGTCCATTTTCGTCATGCAATCTAGTACAACCTCAAATATCACAGCAGTTAGGACACTCCGAGGTGTGATAGGACTGATACGGCTGTTTATCGGCCGGTTAGGACTGTTTGCTAGGACTCTCGGGACATTTATACAGGAATGAAAATGTCTGTGTTAAAATTCGTAAATACAAAAAGTCCTTGAAGAGTGGATAACGCATCAGTTAAAATACTGCTATATTGTACATGTATCGTATGTCTAGAAGACATTCGTCGCTGTCGAAAAGACTTTTACTCTTTGACGTGTTTACTCTCATCATATTGTACATCTTGAACATTTAATAGTATCGTCGTTGAAAGTCTTTTGTACTTTTGCCTTTTTTGTATATATCCTTTGTACCTGTAATTGTCTTTCCTTCTGTTTCGGTAACTGAGTTCCTGGTTTTTTCCCCAGTCGACGTTTAGTTCTTCATGCTAATGGCGCTTGTTGTGTTGGCACTGTGATATTTGTTTTCGATTTTATCTCAGAAAATTTGGTGATATTTTCTGGGTAATTACAAATGTAGTCTTATTTACAAGTATTTTTCAGTAGTTTTATATTGCAGTTGTTGGAACGCACAACGTTACACGATGTTTCGTACGATTTGTGAACGATGTGTTAAATCTTGCAAACATTCATGTTTTTGGTGCGTTGTTCTTATTTTATAGTTGTATGTTCGCGTAACATTATGTTGATAGCTGTTCTTACAAGAAAATGTTTCCTTCCTGAGATGATAAACCTCTAAGGGTAGCTAATTAGCTTATTTTCGTACCATTCTCCTTGCTTTAAACATATTCCTTTCTTAGTGATGTGGTCTGTTACCCGTTCAATTTCCTTCCTATCTGAAGCATTTGCACTGTTATCGTCAATAAAATAATGTCACCACTTTCATAGTAAATGAACACTTCCCTCTGCCTATTCCCGCGACTATAGCGTTTTACGCCGTGGTCTGGCGGATATCCCCTGTCTGCCTCCAGATCACTCAAATGCTTAGAAATCAAGGTAAAGCGTCTCTTTCACTCTGAAAGCACTTCCGGTGCCGTAGTGTATGTGTACAACAGCAGGGAAAGGTACGGCGTCTAATTGTTTTAAATGCCATTAGCATCTTTAAAGCAGGTATATTTTTAAAAATATATATTTATTAAAGTAGAGCTTATGACAAAATGGACCTAACTTGTGATCTCTGTCTGGAGCAATTACATGCCAGAAGTTAAAAGTTGGTCATGGATTAAATTGGTGACACGAAAACAGTATTGAAAACGTTCGAAACGATATCTATTTCGCTTTCATGTACATTTTTTTGTAGATCGATTTATGTTTGCGTCGCCAAGTCAACACATGTTGAATTATAAGTATGTATATATTTACGGATGACACCGACAGCTTGCTCCAGAGTGATATGTTGTTAATGAACATTACAACCATAACATAAAAAGAGGTTTCAAAGTATGGTGGTCCGTAGGTACAAAACCAACACAAGGTACGGCTGGACATTCTAAGTACTGCAGCTCGTAAGGAGAGTTTGTTTTGAATAGATTTAACAGTGTATAGTATTACATGCCAGAGGTTTCAATATATGACATTCCGACTAAATGCGGACACATAGATTCCACACTAGAGGAAACTGGGAGTTTATGTACAGGTACGGTATCCCTTATAGACACTGTCAACACTCTTACTCGAATCACGTACTATATGGCACATTTGGTTTCCATGTATGGTACACAATAGATACAACTAGCAAGGGTCTACACGGGAATTTCCATATGAATCACATTCTTCGTTCGGCGAGGGTTTTCCCTGAACAGTCATCCACACACAATTCTGGCGCAAGGTTAAGCAGGAGTTTTTATTTACGTCAGCTCAACGGTCGAAACAGGAACCAAACACTACTGTCTACAGGGGTACTTTGTACGGAGGCTCAAGGGGAAACGGTTGAAACATGAATCTAACAGGATGGTCCAAGAAGGTCCTTGTACGGCAGCCCAAAGAGATACGGTTGGAACAGGGATCAAATAGAACGGCCAACAGGGTTTTCCTTGGATGGCAGCACAGAGATCTAACAGTACGTCTACAGGGTTTTTCCTTAGATGGCAGCTCAAAGGGTAAAGGTCGAAATATTGATAAAAAAGTACGGCCCACAGGCTTTTTCCTTGTACGGCAGCTCAAACGGAAGCGGTCGAAACAGGAATCAAATGGAGTTTCTTGTATGGTAGCACATAGGGATACAGTCGAAACAGAGATCAAACTCCGAGGCCCACAGGGTTTTCCTTGTACGGCAGTTCAATGGGGTATGGTCAAAACAGGGATGAAACACACTACAATCAACTTGGGTTTCTTTGTACGGAAGCTCATAGATATATTGTCGAAACAGGAATGATACACAACTGCGTCATCGAGGTTCCAATTTGAAAGCATATTGGAATATAGAAGATCCAGTCTGGCGAGATTTACGATACATTGACATTCATTGCACAGTTAAATGTTCTTCTAAATATCTCGTTATTAGGAAAGTAATTAATATTCATGTAAATGTGACATAGTGTTGTACATTAATTATTCCTTCTATGAATGCCTACATCAATAGTAAAATTAGCACTAGCACAGATATTTGAAAATATAATTCATAATTGCTTTAATACTGTCATGTGATAACCCGTTGTACTTTTTAATAGAGGGTAAGTGCTGCATTAGAGGTCAATAAGTCAGCGCCAAAGTCCACCAATCGGAATCAGATACAGTAGTTTTACAAATGGTCGTCTGAAGTTTAACACTTCGCAACGAAACAGCGCTTTTCTTTGTTGATAAGCCGTGCATTATTTATATTAAAACAGGGGCGTATGTTTTCCAACAAATCATTCACGTGCAACGCTCTTAAGAAAGCTTCCCCATTTTGCCACTGTAAACAAGGGAGACGCGTGTGGCTTGTTTGTCGAAACACATATTTTGTTAAAATGACATAACCCGACCTCAGTATCAACTTAAGAAATGATGGCATCGCTTGTTGGTACATTGAAAACGAAACATTGCGTGACAAATGCTTGTACGCGTAAAAGAACAGCATAACCTAAATAATTGGATGATGTAGTCACGTTCCTTATAGGCAATAAAGTAGACTCGAGAGTCGAATTCATTTGCATTTTGATGTAGTAGAACAGATAAATACAACATCCTAATGAATATTAAGGTTATAGATATAATTTGTGATTCGAAAATGTTTGGGAAACTAATTAAACGCGACCAAAGAGGTCTTCGTTAGTTACTTTTTCAAACATTTTTCTCACACTCTTGTTATACCCATAATGCACGCACATACGTTGGTTATTTCTTAAATAAGCAGCAATACCTTATACTTGATGCATGCACGTTGAAACCAATATATATGTATATGTACATACTTTACAAGATGCGTGAGTGCTTTTCTGTTCTGGTTAGCTGTAAACGTAGCAAACATTTCCTAGACAAATTTTCTTTCTCAATATTAAGTCCCCGAGCATGTGTCACTCACAGCATTTGAGTGCCCTACAAGTGCCACCGCGGCATGTCCGACTCTACACCAGCACGCGCTCCAGACCGGAGTCGTAAAGACCTGTGAGGCTGAGATTGACATACTAACGTTCGGTCATTCTTGGATGAAGACACGCCGTTAAAAGTAATCGCGACATTTTTATGAAGACATAAAAAATAACGATGGCAGTAGATCCTTCTGTAGCGGATTTCAATGCTTCAAAGGTGAAGTGTGGGTTACATGATTGTACGGTCGGTGAGATAAGATGCGACTAACATGTACTGTCGGTGAGACTATGTGTGATAAGCATGTACTGTAGGTGGGATTAGGTGTGGGTAACATGTACTGTAGGTGGGATTAGGTGTGGGTAACATGTGTTGTAGGTGGGATTAGGTGTGGGTAACATGTGTTGTAGGTGGGATTAGGTGTGGGTAACATGTGTTGTAGGTGGGACTAGGTGTGGCTAACATGTGGTGTAGGTGAGATTAGGTGTGGGTAACATGTACTATAGGTGAGATTAGGTGTGGGTAACATGTACTATAGGTGGGATTACAATGTAGGTATGGGTAACATGTACTGTAGGTGAGATTAGGTGTGGGTAACATGTGTTATAGGTGGGATTACAATGTAGGTATGGGTAACATGTACTGTAGGTGGGATTAGGTGTGGGTAACATGTGGTGTAGGTGGGATTAGGTGTGGGTAACATGTACTGTAGGTGGGATTAGGTGTGGGTAACATGTACTTTAGGTGGGATTAGGTGTGGGTAACATGTACTGTAGGTGGGATTAGGTGTGGGTAAGATATACTGTAGTTGGGATTAGATATGGCTCATATGTACTGTAGGTGGAATTAGGTGTGGCTAACATGTAATGTTGGTGGGATTATGTGTGGTTAAATATAATGTAGATAAAGATAGATATGGCTAACATGTTCCATTGATGAGATTAGGTGTGGCTAATATGTAATTTAGGTGAGATTAGGTTTGGCTAATGTGTACTTTAGGTGAGATTATGTGTGGCTACCATTTACTGTAGGTGAGATAAGGTGTGGTTACATTTACTGTAGGTGAGATAAGGTGTGGTTACATTTACTGTAGGTGAGATAAGGTGTGGTTACCATTTACTGTAGGTGAGATAAGGTATGGTTACCATTTATTGTAGGTGAGATAAGGTGTGGTTACATTTACTGTAGGTGAGATAATGTGTGGTTACCACATAATGTAGGTGAGATAAGGTGTGGTTACCACATACTGTAGGTGAGATAAGGTGTGGTTCCTACATACTGTAGGTGAGATAAGGTGTGATTTCCATTTACTGTTGGTGAGAGAAGGTGCAGTGAGCAGGACGCCATAAAATGTTAGATGTAGTTAATATCTTTTAAGCCTACTCCTTCTAAAGTGTTTGCTGGAAAAATCATAGTTTGTATGATGAGAAATGTAATCCTCCAATAGACATTAAAAAGTAATTAGGATATAATTTAATCTCTAAACGACTCTTTCTTTAGGATGGCTTTCTAGAATTCAACCTAAATTACTACTACAATGTACATGTAATAACCACTTAAGAAAAAGACCAGTCTGTATCAATGCAAATGAATGTTGTGCCATTGCCTGGGCAAATGAACAGTGGCTTAAATCAATTTAGATGTTTTGATATTGAAATAGATATTCCTTAAAAACTGTTGGACAAGTGAAAAAAACAACTTTTCCTTTCCTGTTTTGCACATCTTTTGTATATCAATTTGTCATAGACAAAGACAATGAATTAATATAAAGCCCCAGTTAAACATGATTATACGAGGGGAAACAATTAATCGCGTTTCTCTACATACCAAAGTAATAATATAACACAACAGTAGAGCTTTTCCGGTTGACTTGCGGTTGTGATCAATTTAATCCAATCAGACACGCTGATATAAAGATATATTTGTGGCATGGTCACAAACATCAGGGTCGTACATACGGAGCAGACCTGCTGAGCCAATCACAAACGTCATACGGCAACGTATTCTGAGCCAAGCCAGTCACAAGCATCGAGCATACAATCCAACATTAAAGAGGCTGTGCTGATTACTGTCACTGTTTATGTCTGACTATAACTTAGAATTAGGTGTACATGTACTGAGACCAGTGACATATATATTGTCTGTCCGTGCTGGCCAGATACGGCTAGACACGATATAGAAACATGTGTACGGCTTTCCCTTCGGATTTCCCTGTGAGTGATTCGTCTCTTTCAGATTAGCTGTCCTTGAAGTCTTCCTATTTAATCTGCTCGCTAGGATTTCATTCAAAAGACAAGTCCAATTCGTCAAGTAAAAAATGATGACGCATTGCATAACCATAAGTGTATGGCCACTGCTTTATATAAAAATGCATCGTTAGGGCCAATGAATTGCCATGTGTCGCACAGACGTTCGCAGATAAACTGCTCGTTCGCATGATTCAAACCCATCCAATCACTAAGGTGTTGTATTGCTGATACCTGATTCACACATCGTTTGGGTCACGTTGGCGCCAAACGCCTTTCCCAATTGACCATATTTTTTATTAGAAAGATGTTGGGCTAACGGTTAAGATTGTACTTGGTCAGGCCAAAATGGACAGTGTAAATAAACAGGTATCTATAGGACATACAAAACTATATATCCGAAAAAAGGTGATTTATGTCAGCTAGGTTACAGTTTGATATGTACAAAATCAGCCACTATATTGAACTCTTTCTGAAGGTAATGAAGCAATGGCATATTTTTGTGACAATCTGCAAGTTCAAAATATACAATGCAAATCTTGATCATCAAAACGTTTATGATGCTACCGAAATATGTCAGTTAGTTTTGTTGTGTTTGTAGCAACACACGTAGGTCTATACAGGCTCAGGTTCAATATGAAACACAGAAGGGGTTTAAGGGGTGTAAAGAATGTTATGTATATCTATACATGCACATGCATATGCATTATTGTACAACTTATTTACTCTTGCTTTAGTTAATTCATATTTTTGCAGTATCCTTATACATGTATGAAAAGAACAATGTAATAATATGTAATAACCAACCCATAGTAAATGTTAAATCGGTTCACTTCGTCCTTTTCCGTCAAATGCTCAAGAAAACGGTAAAATTGAGTAGCGTAGTCCGATTTCATACTTGTTATACGAGAGTTATGTCCCCTATTGTCCGGCAGTCTGCACGAATTGCGATGATTCCAATTCAAAACAATATTCTTTTAAAGGACACTTTATGTAACTCTTTCATTAAATTGTCATTTGTTTATTCATGATAGACAGACATTGTTTCTTACTAAGAGTGCGTTCATTCCAAGGGGGCAGCTCGACAGAACTAGGAAAGTCTTTCTAGCCGGAAACATGAAACACATGCATTTGACGTATACTGTTCATTTATGGTTCGGCAGTATTTATTTGAGAAGTATTCAAGTGAATACTTTGAAGATTTGTTCAAAGTGATCACTTTTTCAGACAGCAGTTACCAAGGCACTGAGTTCGATTGACCCTGTATCTGTTCTTCCCAACGGTTGGTCTTCTCTTTTTCACTTCTCGGAGGAAATTGTAGGATATACCCTCTGACATAACCTGGGCACGTGCATATTGTATTCTATTAGACAAAACTACTCGCTCACAAATTTATGATAGAATATCTTCTTGATATTTTCACAACAATTTTTTGTTTTTAGTTTCCACTAATGGTGGCACAATAAGGGTAACTGTTTTGTACAGCCTCTAAATAGCTCTACCAACTCAAAGGATTGTGACATGTATGACATAATAACACCAACAGTTATATATTAAAGTAACATTTTGTATATGTGGAAATATCGATGACTCATCGTGTCATGGCGTCAAATTCAAATTTTGACGGAAATGCCAGAAAGGTTTCCGATTAAAGTTTGTCGCCGGACGGAAATGTTAAAATTGTAACCAGATACAACGCGACATGTTCCCGTCAAAACTGCCTGTTCCAGCATTTTTGAAAACAATTATTTCAGTTTTTTAGGAATCAAAAGAAAACCACACAGAAAGATGAAATAGAATTGTCTATGTTATTTTGAACGTTAATATAAGGGTTGAAATGCCGCTGCGCGTCTTGAAAATAAGTTTGAACGTAAGTGCGCAGCATACCATCAAATGTTAAAAAGATTGGTTAAAATCCTTAAAATGAATTTAAAATAAAGTAATTTCGATGAGTAATATGATATTAACATGTATGTGGTTTTCAGTGGTTTGCGTTCGCTAAGCAATACATGAGCATATTTGTATTTTCAAAATGTCCACCTAAATTGAATATCTCTATGTAAGTCTTGATAAAGATTCGCCAATAGAGAAATGTGTACTTTTTGTACATATAAGCAAATATATTGTACTGAAATGTACATACCCTTGTGACGGAGACAAAAATAATTAACTGTAAACTCTTTGCGGAGATGTATTATTTTAGAAAGCTCCGACATAATATTATGACAAAAAGTTGTATGCATCATGAACGCAAGTATTTGGGATGTCGTATACATTATGCATGGCCTAACAACATGTTTACAAAACATCACTCACACAACACTTAATCTAAATTGGAGCCTAATTGAGAAGCTAGACTGCCGTACTCTTGAATAACGACAAATTGTGTAGATAGTAACCATTGTTCTGTGAGTCCAGACGTTCTCAAATTGCATTGATTAACGCGAAATTGAGTAGAGAGGACAATGATAAACTATCGGAACCAGAACAAGAGTAAGCGTGGCAGTCTTTAGACAGGTATACGGACAAGTGTAAGCGTGGCAGTCTTTAGACAGGTATACGGACAAGTGTAAGCGTGGCAGTCTTTAGACAGGTATAAGGACAAGTAAGGGATTTAACTATTAGACTGTACATTAGTTAGAATGTCAGTGGTGATTTAAGTGAGAAAAAAACCCCATACATTCAGCACATATACATGTAAGCGTTCGGATTTGGTTGCCGGGTGGTGCAGTGGATAGCAATAGCGTACTCGCCTTTTAACCAAGGGTTCAATTCACCGACCGGACGTTGTGAGTGACATTGTACCGGGTCAGCTACAAATGTACCCGACCACGTGAGTTTCCTCCGCATACTCCGGTTTCCTTCCACGTTAAGATTCCTTCGTGCGCTATCATCCGGGCAACAAGAGTAAATAATACAAATTCATGTAACTTGTTTCACAGTTATTGTAAAAAAAGTTTTTAAGTTAAACCAGTCATTTTTTATAACTACACATTGATTAAGCCTACATTGTTTGCATATTGTTTTATCATGCAAATATTACCCTCAATCCCACTTACATAATTTTTCATAAAAAAATGTTCCTCCTCATTGTATTATCATACATTGTTTTACCTCACACACTATTTTGCTCTTGAGAACATATCGGTATTCTGTCTTACTCATGAAATATTTATGGTATTAAACGGAATCTACAAAAAAAAAATAAAAGAAATGCGTCAAAACTGAGGGAACTGACATCGTTATATTTCACGTCATATTCTTACAGTATGATAAAACAACTGTAACACATGGCAACAAGGTTGAACGGCATTGTGAATACTAAGTAGGCTACTTAACGCAGTTATTCCGTTTCCTGCTATATAAATGCTTTCACGTAGTCGCCAGATGTATAAAAACACCATTGTTCGACCGTTGCTTCATCTGCATTTGAACAGGAAAATTACGGCTGTGTATGCAGTGAATAGAATGAAACGTTCTGATTGGTCTATTCCTAAAGTGATATCTTCACATTGTGACATATACCACCTTGGAAATCAAATACAAATTTCATAAAGTCGATAGAATCCTTTATCTTCATTTAAAAATGTAGTAAGTTGCTTTGTCCAACACTTTTTTTCTCAACGTATTGTTTTACATGTATCATGCATCTTTAATAAACACCCCACGTCACATCTTACATATGATCTTGCCTATATTTTGTACCGTACGACCCAAAATATTATTTCAAACTTACTTTTTTTTCAGTTTTCATGTAGATTTAACGTGTACATTTATATTGTAGTACTGCATACTATTTGACCTTTCCTGTTTAACATTAACCAGCCTATTGTTCTAAAAGCAGCGTAAGATTTAGGTCAACCAGTTCTAACAGACCCATATATCTTCGTAACGCCCCACAAATATTCTTAAATGACCACATTGGGAACACACCATACCATTACTTTGCATTATCTGTGTTCAATTTCATACGAAAATTGCGCTTGTCAAAACAAAAGAATGTCAATTGGACAAAAGGTTTTCTACTAAAAAAATTGAAACATTAATACGGGAAAAGTACTCTTTACGACTGTCTTAGTTTGAGGAATGGCAACTGTAAAGACAACTGCCACACTTAATGGTGAAAAATTCATTGGCAACCTTTGAAGAAATGTCGACAATTTACTAATATTTTGGAACATGTGTAGTCAGCCTAATGTCACATGCACAAAGCTAACTGTTTACGCTATTGAAAAAAACCCAGACGGTAGTAGTTTTTTTCGTCA